>RJWJ010003958.1:0-52472 GCA_004363605.1 Indri indri
CAGACTTGATTTTTTTTATTCTTTGAGTATAGAAAAAAAAATTGTCTCCTATTGCCTGCATTGCAATATGCCTCTTTGGCATTTTTAGTCACCCAGGACGACAACAGAGGACATCCATTTGGGACTGGTGATCTTTTGCACCACTAGTTCTATCTTTGGGAAGTCAAAATTGATTTTCTTCCACTTGTCACACTAAAATCTCAACTCTGTCCTTTCTGTTACACTCTCGAAGAGTTCAGTGGTATCGGGATCAAAGGATTTAGGAGGCCGCGGCTTTAAGGGAAGCGAGCAGCATGAGAAGACTTTGTGGAAGCAGTTCTGAGCATTTTATGTAAGCAATCTATTTCAGCTTCAAAGGAAGCACTGGCTAAGTGGGTGAACAACATGTAAAGTGCTCACTTGACATAAGTTTTTTTTTAAGTAGCTGAGATAAAGAGAGCCCCCAATTGCTGACCTTTTATTATTAGCCAGAGCTCTGAGTACAAGAGAGACTTCAGCAGAGGTGGCCAACAGGCACCTGCAGGGACTCCAGGCGCGTTCTTAGCTGTTGGTGCAATATTTGCAGCTGCCACACTCTCCTTCAAGTTGTTTGTTCCACGCTCTGCCTGATGCTCTGGGTATCTGATTTCTATCTCTAGAAACAGCGTGGAAGCCATGCGGTTGTCAAGGCTGGACTTTAACTGCAAAGGAGCACATCACAACACGTTCCCAGGGAGCCAGACACAACTCAGTGTCAGTCTTGGTCTCACTTGAAAAACGTACAAACCTTTTATAAATGATATGAAAGATAAGGGAATTCCTACGCATTTACTCTTCCCTTTTCAAGTCGCATTTAAAAATATTTAAAAATAAATTCCATTTATCCCCTGGCAGTTGAGAAATATACATGGAGTGTGGCTAACTGCACATTTTAATTTAGCAAATGATATTAATTTAATAAACATATATGCGAGCTGACATTTGTGGTATTTCACATGTGCTAGGTTCTATGCTACATGATTTACCTTCTATAACACATCAATCCTGGCAAAAAAACCTTCTGGGAAGTGTTCTACCTCCTATTTACAGATGAATAAACCAAAGGATTAAGGAATCTGCAAAGTCACATAGTAAGTAAAAGATCCATTTTCAAAGAATTAAAGACAAAAACAACTAAATGTATTTAATATAAAATAAATTTTCTTTGGCAAATCAGAAAGCAAGTTTAGTAGCGTAAAATTCAATGTGGTCAACATTGCCAAAAATATCATTTTTAGTATATTTTCTTGATGTAAGCATTCTGGGTCTTTTAAAATTTAATAAACTGATGTATTTGATAATGATTTTTTATAGATGACAATAGATTTGATTTCCGAATCATCTACCAAGTCTTACGTGGTTAACAATGGGGGCTTATTTTCATGTAGACATCAAATTTCTTTTCAAATTCAGTCCCAGACTATAGCCTATTTTTCAGACATATTTCTGTATATAATTAAGCAATTTTCAAATAGAAAAGGGAGCCACTGCATAAATATAAGACATACTGCAGTGGTTAATATTTAATTATGGTATAATTAATCATAGAAGTGCATCTGAATCTAATTTATTAGTGTTCCCCCAAAAACATCATCTTTGATTTCTACCAGAAAAAAAAAGACAAAAGTGTAAAAAACAATGCACATAATGTGTTTATTCATCTTGTAAATGAGAGCCACATCTTTCTGTTCATGGGTTCAAAGAGCTTTATGACTATTATCCTTTCTCTTAAAAAGAATCCTGGTTCCTGTCCTCATTCCAAGGAGAGAAAGTAACTTTAAGAGGAGTAATGCTGGCCAGGTGTGGTGGCTTACACCTGTAATCCCAGCACTTTGGGAGGCTGAGGCAGGAGGATCCCTTGAGGCCAGGAGTTCAAGACCAGCCCAAGTAACATAGCTAGACACTATCTCTACCAAAAATAATAATAATAAAAAAGAGTAGTAATGCTACTGTGCTTTGTTCCCTGTTTTGGTGCCATCTCCTCTGGGCATGGGGTTAAAATTCAAGAGAAATAATGAGGGACAGTGACAAGGGCAGGGCCCATGTTGCCCATGGTTAGTACCATCCGTGTCACAGCACATGACCCCACTTACGGGAGGTCTCAAAAAGCACAGTCCTCCTCTCCCTGGGAAGGTCGTCCTCTTTGCTAGAAACCACAATCTGGCAGGGAGGGTATCTGGATTGAGGGAAAAGCATGAACAAAATCAGATGCAGGCCAGGCGCGGTGGCTCATGCCTGTAATCCTCGCACTCTGGGAGGCCCAGGCGGGCGGATTGTTTGAGCTCAGGAGTTCGAGACCAGCTTGAGCAACAGTGAGACCCCATTTCTACTAAAAATAGAGAGAAATTAATCGGACAACTAAAAATATATGGAAAAAAATTAGCCAGGCATGGTGGTGCATGCCTGTAGTCCCAGCTACTCGGGAGGCTGAGGCAGAAGGATTGCTTGAGCCCAAGAGTTTGAGGTTGCTGTGAGCTAGGCTGACGCCATGGCACTCTAGCCTGGGCAACACAGTGAGACTCTGTCTCAAAAAAAAAAAAAAAAAAAAATCAGATGCAGGAAGAGCCTGAGGTTCAAGAATGGAGCAGCGAGGGGGAAAGAGTGGGGAGACCTGCTCAGCAGAATCCAGTGCAGTGTGGGTGTCGGCAGAAGTTTAGGTCCAGGACCCATTCCCAATCAGAGACTAAGGAGCCTTGGCAGGCATTAGAGCTTGACAAACACAGAGTCTAGAGAAGATGAATATGACAATAACGCAAAACTGGAGAGGGAGAAAATGGAGGCAGCAGGACCACTTTTAAAAATTAGACACAGACGGCCCAGTGGCTCACGCCTGTAATCCTAACACTCCGGGAGGCTGAGGCAAGAGGATCGCTTGAGCTCAGCAGTTTGAGACCAGACTGAGTAAGAGCAAGACCCCCGTCTCTACTAAACACAGAAAAATTAGCTGTGGCTGGTAGCATGCACCTGTAGTCCCAGCTACTCAGGAGGCTGAGGCAAGAGGATTGCTTGAGCCCAGGAGTTTGAGGTTGCAGGGAGCTAGGCTGATGCCACTGCACTCTACCTGGGGTGACAGAGTGAGACTCTGTCTCAAAAAACAAAAAATAATAATAATAATTAGGCACAAATTCATGAAACCTTAGAAATGAGATAAGCCCCAGGAAACATTATAAAATAAACAATTATAATGTTATCAAATATAATAAATATAACATTATTAAAATAATTTAATTAAAATAATCAAATCAAATATTTGAAGGATTGGGATACTGGACATGAAGTGAGAGGAGCCGTTAAGTGACAGCTTCGGGCTGTGAGATGACACTAGCAGGAAAGCCACTGAGGAAAAGGGGTTAGGTGGGGAAAGAAGCATATTTTGAAGCAACACTTATTTTCAGCTTTGATATACTGTATTAAAGATAACTGCTCAGAATTTAATGAAGTTAATTCTTTAGCATTGCGGACCATTGACAATGAGACCTTCCCGGGGAGGCGAGGCCAGAGCTGAAGACTGGATGGAACCGAGACTCCGACTGGGGGCGTGAGGGCAGCGGGGGACGCGGCACGCACAGTCGCCAGCACCCCTAGCTTGGCCGGAGGGGAGGGAAAGAGAAACCCGGAGGAGATAAGGATGCATGGCAGGGACGCAGCAGCAGGGCAGCCGGGTGTACAGGAGTGGCAGAGTGAGTCACGGACCAGTTAATTCCATCGCACCCGCCCCCCAGGTGACTTCACTCACCCAGGTCTCAGCGACTGAGAAAGAGAGACCTGGTCTTGGATCTCACACTCTTTGAGAATGTAACACCCACCAGGCTACCCAGGGGCTGTTATGTTCTAGGCTTCCTCAGATTCCACCTCCCTCTCAGAGCGCTCGCCTCCTGCCCGGTGCAGGCTCCACTTACCCTCTATACTCCCAAGCCCAGCCGATACCGCCACCAAATCAGAACAGATGCATTTACACAATGACTAACAGTGCCTGGAGAAGTCACCCATAGAAACGCGGGACATTGCTCTTTCGAGGGCTGTTCCCAGCTATACCAGGAGAGGTTATCAGCAAAGGAGAGGTATTCGAGGGCTCAGGGAGTGTCCAATGATAAGCAGAAGTTTAGGATGACAAAGACTAGGATTTGAAAGCAGTAGTCTTGGCAATTTTTTTTTGAGACAAGGTTTGACTCTGTTGCCCAGGCTAGAGTGCAGTGGTGTCACCATAGCTCACTGCAAACTCCAACTCCTGTGCTCAAGCGATCCTCCCACTTCGGCCTCCTAACTTGTAGGATTACAGTCGTTGAGCCACAGCACTCAGCTTGGCTTGGCAATTTTTGAGTGTGGTTCTGATACACTGGTGAGGACAAGATGCAAAGGGCATGTTAGCGGTGGGACCAAGCACACGCAGGATGCATGTGAAGCGTTACCTTTGAGTGAGGGTGATGGGATGGGAACTAGAGTTCAGTAGAATCAAAATAATGTTAATTTTTTTTAAAGGCTGAGCCCATGTGAAGGCTGAAGGGAAAGAGTCCATGGCAAGTGAGAGCTGGATTTCCTAAAGATAGGAAATATACTTTGACCACTAAACCAAGGTAGCAAGAGAAGCAGGGAGAGGCCAAATCAGATAAGTCTGAGAAACTGTGTCAAGGCCCATGGATCTGCATTTCTAATAAGCCGCCCCAGTAACACGTTATCAGACACTCCCAAGACCACACTTTGAGAAAAGCTGCCTTCGGGAAGGACACACCATGGTCCTGTGGGTGAAGTCCAGCCTGCTGCCTATTCTTGTATGGCCCTTGTGCTAAGAATGCTTTTTGATGATAGAAACACTAACTTTGAACTCCAGTTAAACAATTTGTTAACTCTCCCCCAAAAGAATCCATTCTTCTCAAATAGTAGACCCATAGTACCAGAAAAAGGTGTACTCTGTACTTATTACTATATTTTGAATTTCATCAATATTGGTGAAAATTGGTTTTCCCTCTTATTATTTGAGTACTTACATACTATCCTTGATTTATACTCTTTGTCTAAAATACTGACTATCTGGACCTTTATAGAAGCAGTTTGCTGACTCCCACCCTAGAGCCTTGATGAAAAATAACTGTTGCTCCTGAGACCAAAGAAACACCGGCAGATTCACAGAAAATGAACCACGAGCACATTCCTAGAAAATGACGTGTTAAGGTATATTCAAATTTGGCATATCACTTCTTAATGGTGTGATTGCTGGAAGATTATCCAGTGCTTTTTATTATTTTGAAAAGGCAAGTTCCTTGACTTCTCACAAATATTTAACATCATAAAGCATTTATAAAGTACAAAGTCTATTGCTAGAAAAAGGCTGGTTGGATATTAACTCTGGGCTTAAGCAGCTTGCATTATTAAAAAAAAATACCTATAGTAGAAAGGGAAAGGCCAACTCTCTTTTGCAACACTTACATTTTTAAAGCTTATGAAAATGACTGAAAACTTTTGGCGAAACATGCTAACACTCTACTTCAAGGATATTCTTTTCTAAATCACCAGATGACCGTTTGAAATAGCTTAAGAGCAACCTCTTAACCTGTTGGGAAGGTATGTTAAGCATAGCCGTGTGTCAAAAGGAGGTGCCAGGGGCGAAACTTTGGGTAGAATGCAATACAAAAGATGAAATTTTTAACTGATGACAATAATACATTCCAGTTTTGTAAAAAACTGACATTTGGGTGGGGGGGCCCTCATGTTAATATACCCAAAATATCTTTGATACTATTTTCCTGAGCTTTTAGATATTGAGAAATTTTTCAGACACCCCAAAACTGGCTTTATAAATAGTTGTTAGACTAAGGGAACGTCCTAGTTATTTTTTAATATACCCTAAGTGATGCATACGTTCCTTATATGGGAGCTTCCATTTGTAACATGTACTTCCAATGAAAGCAGGAGGAACATCAGCTATAATTTTAATAACAGCTCTCCTGCTCCACATCGCTTGTTGTAAGGGTTGGGAGGAAGGCTCACCCTGGGCTGACAGCGTCAACGTCGGACTCCTATTCGTATAAAGCACTTAAGTTAAAAAAAATGAAGTAAATATTAATAACTTAATTTGTAAGTATAACAAAGCTCCCAGATTAGTTATAAAATATGACATACCAAGTGAACCTAGAGCTGCTTAAATAAGTGTTTCACATTTTCCAGCAGGCTGAACTATGAAAAGCAACAAGAGGACATTCTCCCCCTGGAAGATAATCACTTTTATTGTTGCCAGGTCAAAGATTCAGATTCCACGCAGCAACCTCTGACTAAAGAACAGCAAGTCCTTTCAGGTCAGAAGGTCCAATATGTAGCCCCCTCGGAAGCATGGCATAATGGTCCTAAAATAACAAGCAAACACGTAGCTTTCTTAATTTGCCCTGCTGGGTTCCTGTAATAAGTACTTAACAACTGTAGGCTCTGAGCAGCTCAGCAGACTTCAACAAGACCATTTGCCAGATGATTTAGCAAACAAATTTCCGAGACTCTCACACTTATGTTGAGTGCGTAACATTAGAAAACATGCAGGGACTTAAGAGATAATAATAGCAGAGAGGAGTTTTATGAATTAAAAAAAGAGAGAACAAGAATGAGAATTTTAAAGTCTAGAGCATTTAAGCAGGTATGCCACATTCTCTTTCCAGAAAGAAGTTCCCCAAATGAATACTTAGTAATTCTTGCTATTTTTTTACTCCTTGAGCGAAAAACCTGAAATTGAGTTATTGGGAAGGGACAAAGAATCTGGAATTGACTTCTAGGGAAGGAAGAAAAGAGCAGAAACCACTCTATTTTTAAAGATGAATAACTGACATTTAGCAAGTACAGAACATGAAAGGTTCTCAGTAAATATTTGTTGAGTGGATGAATCCATGTGTATGACAAGGATGAGGAACAGACACCTTCCTAAAGAATATGGGCAGAATTTAATAAATAATAGGGTTAGGAATGGGGGGGGGGGCGTTCATAAAGGAATCGCTCTCCAGCGTCAGGAATTCAAGGCTCAGACTAGGAAGTAGGAGACATTTTCTTGAATCAGTAAGCAGCCTCCCGGGGCCATAATAGAGTCTTTGAGATGCTTCTAAGTGGGGAGAATTGGGGTGGCAGCACTTACCATTTTAAGAGTTGGAGCAATCCTGAAGCTCAGTGGGGAAAGCAATCATCCCCCCAAACAGGAAAACAAAACTTACAATAGAGCAGGGCTGGTCCTCAACAGTCGTGGGCATTATGAGCCCAGGAAACCTGTGCTGAGGAAGGAGGTAATTATCCCACCCCATTAGGTTATAGTAAAATTGTATTCTGTTCCCGAGGCAATGTTTTCGACACTCATGTGGATGTTTGAAATGTGAAAAAATTCAAGCAATCATTTTATTAGATCTTGTGCTAGTTCAACCGATTTTCTTTCTTTTTTTTCATTTTACAGATTCTTTCTTTCAGTGAATTGTCTAAATTAATGAGTTGCTTTTATGTCTTTTGGCCAGCCTGAAAGAATAAAGTACCCTGTGGTTGGTAAGAGGCAGTCCACATTTCAAATGCGAAGCTCGACTTCTCACTGTTGTCAGTTGGCTTAACTTTTTAATATTCTGCCTAATGCATTTTAACTTTGTGCAACTGTACAAAGGCAGCTTCCTAATCTGCTGTGAGTTGGGAGCATCCACACCTACTCCACGGAAATTCCCCAAGCTTCCAAGGTAAAAATTTACACAGGGGGAAGATAGCAGTCAAATGGGAGAAGAAGAATTTGCAAATAAATAAATACCCAAATAAATAAAACTGTTCATGGAGTTGTCTACTGGAAAACGATGTGCCAAGGGCACAATGAACGAAAAGTGAAGCTTTAGAATGAGCTAGGTTGCCAGATGTAGCACAGTGATTTGGGGAGGCCCAGGGGAACACCCATGAGGAGAAAGGCTGGGTGTAAAGCAGTCATAGAAACGCTCCTCTGCACTTGGAGGGCCCTAAGGAAATCTATTCATGGTGGATCGAGAGCAGGGTGCCAAGGCCCTGGAACCAGCCGTGCTCAGAGAAAGGCATGTCAGACGCACATGGGAGAGGTGAGCCAAAGAGACAGAGAAGCTCCAAGTTATGGAAAGGCCCAGATTTTTAGAAGTGGTAATGTAAATAGCTGAGGTTAACAGATAAATAAATAACAACATATTTGTTAGTTAAATGTAAAGAACCATTTAACTTAGGTGAACTCTTTTAGTTAGGAGAGCAATATTCACAAAGGAAGGAGCAGTTGTGAAACTCACGCAGTTTGGAAGAGGGTGTGAGCAGACACAGGATGGAAGAGTTTGCATTTGGTTTGTTTTAAGTCATGGTCAATGTATGCTTTCAGAGTCTGAAGCTTAAGGGGGAATTAAGTTATCCAATGAGCATTTGAGAATCAGTTGCAAACTGTATTTTACTGTGAATGGCGTTATTTTAAATTCAGAAAAGCTAAAGAGCATGAAGAAGAGTGCAGATCTTCTGGGAGTATGAATCAGCTGATCCACAGCTGTTGAAACCGAAAAGTCACAAAGCTTGCCGGGAAATGGAGAACAATGCAGACTCAGTGTTTGTGAATATCTTATGTGAATTAATTTTTCTTAGAAAAGTCTCCAAATGCAGTCTCCAGAGGCAAACATATATATTTTGTATACAGAAAGAGTAAAGCTGTAATTTTCATTGAACAGAGAGATTTGCTTTTTTTTAAAAAAAAAAAAAAATCCTTTATATTTGCATTTCATTATTATTTTTCATGAAAGTGAATTCGACATTTGAATTCTGTATCAGCGTCGTAGGAAAAGGTTGTTGGGAATCTGCAAAAACCATATAACGTGTCTCTTATTAAAATAATGGCCAGGAAAGTAACTGTGTGAACGGAAAGACCATAATGTGTTGACTATGTTGGGGCATCGTGCGGAACAGATCATGTGACATGACAATCGCGATACCCTCAGTTGAAACCATACCCTGAGTGTGTGTAGTGTCTAATGAAATTCTGCAAGGAAGCGCAAATGTGATCACGTGTTTACTGCAAGTGTATTTTCAAGATAAACTCATTTTGAATTATTCACTCTTCCCTAAAAAAAAAAAAAAAAAAAAAAAATCCAGAAAACCTATTATGAATTAGTTTGGAATAAATGTTTTCACAGGTTTTCAACTTGTTGTACCACACACCCTTAAAATAATGGTATTTAACATTCTGAAAACACTTCATCTCTTATATGAGCCTGAAGATAACACCCTTTCAGTCAGCATTATGAGTAATAACACCATTTGAAAATTTGAAATCTGTCTCAGACGGAGCCCATTATCACCCTCATACTACATCCAGCTATGTCTGGATTCCTTATGTTTTGTCATCATAATGAGGCTAAAAAACCTCATCAGAATCTTTGACTCTTTTCTTTCTTTTGTCCCCCACAGCCAACTAATTACTGAGTCCTGTTGATTTTAACCCCTCATTATCCAGCCCCTCGATCCATTGCTATTGGCACACGATGCTTCATTAGTGTTTACCCTCGATAGCAACCGCTTCTGAACCACCTCCCTCCTTGAATCCATTTTGCACCTTGGATGAAATTAATTTTCTTGAAACATTTCTCTTTTTTTCTGTCATTCCCCTGCTCTAAAACTTTTAATGACTCCAGGAGGTCTTCTGTGCTTCCACCATATTTGGGAGGGAGGCCTAAGGCCATATGCCCGGGCATTGGAGAAATTCAGCAGCAGATGTCCTTCCAGAGGGGTTGGGAGGCTGTGCCCATGACGAGGGGCCACCTGCCAAAGATATTCCACTGGAGCAAGAACTGCAGCAAGACCCTCCCGTGCAGCCCCCAAAGCTCCCATCTCAGACGAGGGAGGGAAGGAGCTAGGAAAGAGGGAACAGAAAGGCACAGCAAAGCTGGGGAACATGAGCTCTGAAGAGCAACCTCTGCTCAGAGCCAAGTCTATTGGCTTAAACTCCTGGCCCCAGAAACAGGAGCTCAAGTCTCCCAACCACCTTTGTCATTTACTGATGACCTCAAGATAGCTCTCAGGGCTCCAGAAATCAGGAGGCATTCTTTGCCCTCTGTTCTTTGAGAAATCTACTTCTGCCACTTTGAGGACTGGGAAGGAGTAGGGGTTGGAGGAAGCCAACACTTAATCTCTTCCTCTGCAATGCCCTGAACTTTTACCATGCTTAGACAAACCTACATGCTGCCCTGAAGTTGCGGGTGTGAGTTTATATTATACGGCAGCTGCGTGGAGGAGATAAAACAACAGATTCTATCTGAACCCGTTTTCTAATGATGTCATTGTCTTCCAAAACTTAGGGAAGTCATGTAGGCTTTCCACCCACCCTCTTCCTCAAACCCTCTTGATCTTTCACCACGTTGCCCAGCCCCTAGGCACCCAAGCTGGATGTGCCACCTGCAGCGCCTATCTGCCTGCCTGGCTGTGGGTTTGGTTTAGTCCCTGGGCATTCTCTCACAGTCACCTTCAGTGTCCCATGCTGCAGCCCAGCAGCAAGCTCCACTGTGCCCCCCTCCCAGGCAGAGTCAGGGCGCAAGTGAGGAGAAGGAATTAGACCCTTAGATTAAAAAAGTGCAGTTCATGCATCCTAGTTGGGCATTCAAAATTCGCCAGGAACTTCAATCCCCTGTTTTGGAATTTTGGTTCCCTCTTTACCCCCTCATGTACCCAAGTTCCTGATAAATAGAGCTACAAACCTCCCATGCTTTCCAATTCAACTGGAACACTTTCTGGATCTGACTTCACTTTTAACCTACCCTATGGGCACAAAGAATAGCATGGACACTTGTTTCATTTAGTAAACGAATGAATGAATGATTGAATGTGCTTCCCACATAACCAAGTGTTTTTGTTTACATACCGCAAGTAGCGGTACAATTTGTTCTCTATGATTATAAAAGAGCTTCAGAGACTGTGTAGATAAAGCATTCCAGGCTGGCGTTTCCACCAAAATGCCTTAAAATACGAAGTTATTTTTCTATTTCCTAAAAGACCCTTGAGCACTTTCACAAAATTTTACTACTTAAATTAATAAGACAGTATACCTAACACTGACAAACCTAAAGCCTTGTTTTGTTCTTCAGAGACACTCGGAGAGTTCTGAAATCTATCAGATTTAAAGAGCCCTGTGATGAGATGCATTGCTATGTCCTTGTTCCTCACCTAGGCAGTGCTTCCAGGAGCTCTCTCCTTTCCAGACTCCCAACGCCTGCCCTGGGAATGATTTTAGACCCCCCTCCTGCTCCCGTTGGCCAGCTGCTGCAGGCCCCCGTCTCCTTGGGTCCTTCCTTTGGTCCCCACGGGGCCCCACGCTTCAGCTCCAGAGCACTTGCTCATGACCCCTACCCCAACGTCCTCTTTTGAATAAGCATCTCTGGTTGACCTCAGCCTCTCCCTCCTACACAGCCCTGGAATGTTTACCCTGCTCTCACGGATCCTGTTCTGTCAAACAGCATCCGTCAGGCCTGTGTCTCAGTAATGTCAATCTTAGTTGAAAATGTGTCAGTGTTACCAACATAAACACTGAGATAGCTTAATTCAGCTCCATTGTTATCAGTTAACTGTTTGTTTTTCCTTGGAAACTGGAGTTGCATTTTACTCACCCACCCCCAACAGAAAGTTAAAATGAATACAGATTTAAAAGGTTCCATAAAGTCTCCAGATGAGAGAGCTTGTGATTTACCTCGACTAATGTACTATTTGGTTATTTAAAGTTGTGGCTGTCTCTTCTTTAACTATAAAAGGAACTCTAGTTTCTAAAGTTGTTCGTCTCCTTGGCTGGTTCTGTTTGTAGGGACTGCTCGTTACATGGCGATTGACATCACTATACAAATTTGGGAAACTGGAAGGAACAGTTTGCATTTTTAATGTTCTCTATCAGTCTGCTTGTATGCTTCTAATCTTCCATGCCAGGAGCTAATTTTCTATAATCTGTGTTCTTCCTTATAGGCTAAGCACAGAGTACAAAAAAAGAGCATCCTTCTGTAGAGAATAACTTAGCCAAGGACACTGTGCTCCATCTTTATGATGAAATACATATTCCCCATTAAAAGGCAAATCTGTCATTTTAAAAGGTTGAATTGGATGTACTTTGAAAATAATTCCAGCTGGTTAAATTGAGAGCATTGAAAAAAAAAGCTCAATAAGAATGTTCTCTTGGTCTGTAGTATTTTCATTTTCCTGAAGTGTGAATTGGATATATTTTCTTTTACTTTAAACCCTTTATTCTCAGCATTTGATTCTGAGTTAGTGAAATAAGTTTTAAAGATGAATTGGGTTCAATAATACTACTTCTAATACTTAAAGTTTCTATTTCAGTACTATTATTTCTAGCAAAAAAAAATGGCCTGTTCGAACTGATCCTTTTTCTATGGTTATGCAAGAAATGTTGATATTTTCCTACGTTGTTCTGGCCCGTATGCATCATTTCTAGACCTTTGATAGCTCTTCCTTTGAAACTATTGTCTAATATAATTTTTTTATAAACTACATAACTAATTATATCCTGGTAAAACCCAAGCAAAGTATAACTTAAAATATGCACCAATGTTCCATAAAAGCCATCTGTGTTTACATATATATAGTACCACACATCCAGTGACTTAAGATTTGTACCTGGATTTTTGCACCTGTAGTAAACCTGAATGCTGAGCTACTATTTTTTTCCAGTAACACAAGCAGAAATACACTTTCCCACTAGTCCATTTTCAAATCATTTAAATTTTGTCTATGCGAGTTTAATTCTCCTCACTAACCACCAATGATTTTTGCTTCTAAGATATTGAATAATGAAATGTGCAATGTTTCTTCAGGTACAGTCCCGATCATTCACCACACTGGGGCTTCCTAGGTTTATGGCAATGTTTCTACTGGCTAGCTTTCTCAGCTGTGTCCCAACACTGTCTAAACTATACTTAAATCTTTTGTTCAAATCTTACTGATATACACTTATAAATACACACTTATGAGACACAAACAGAAGCAGGTAAGGGCCCATCATCTTCACATGTTAAGAACTTTGCATGCTTACGATTTGACTTTGGCTCTATGGGAAGAAATCCCAATCTCCTCTTTCATTTGGCTTCTTCCTCATTTCCATTTGTACCTTTATAACACAACAGACCATGGTTTCATACCCCTCCCAAATGGTATTTTTGTCACTATTTCTTTCTTCCCCCTGCTCTGTCCTTCATCACTTGGGTCTTCCAACTCTCTGCAGCCCAGGCCTGACCTAGAAACTGAAGACATCCCCACCTCCGACCCTGCACCACCAGACACCGCTTGTCTGTTGCTTGCACCCATTCCCACTGCCATTGACTTTGCTTGCCATAGCCCAGGGTCATAAGTCATTTTAGTTTTGTGATATTTTTCCTTCCTCTTCTCACCAAAGTAGCAGACTATCAGCAACAAGCTTTCACAGCTTACATCCATACCTGAAAGGGCTGGCTGGATCCTAAGGTCAATCCAGTGCCCACACGACTGGTCTGTCTTGCTCGGACACTCCACCGAGGCATGCCTCTGTCTCAGTGCCTCCAGTTCACATATCTCCTCACCTTATCCCCACAAGGCCTCCTCCCTCAGCGAAAGTAATCTGATTACCTGATTCAAGCAATACACTACAGGCTAAGGTGTAAATGACTGATAAACTAAGCCATGATTGCTACCGGAATTCCTCTGGGGAGGCAGTTAGGCAAATGACGGGTGGTCTGCAGAGTGCTCAGGGAAGGTATTGTGGGTAGGCTGAACGTCCTGGGGTTGGGAGCCTGCTCCAGTCCTGCCCACTGATTCCTATCTCCAGGCTGACCAGGAGAACAGGGTTTGCAAACCAGCGCTGCGCTTCTGAGAAGCTGTGCACTCCTCCTGGAAGGGCACTCCAGATTACGTACAACTAGGTAGCTGCTCTAAATCTGTTAGATTAAATAATTAAACTAAAGTTATTGTCACTATTTAAACCATTTATATGCAAAAGATACTTGCTCTTACCACAATACCCATATAGGGCCCTTTACACATTTTTTTTCTTTTTGTATTATTAAGCTGCAACTTATAATTTCCCCATGCAATACCATGGTGGGATAATTATTTATTGAGTATTTATTAAGTAATTAAAGCAGTGGTTTGGAAACTTTTTTTTTTGTCCTCTGAATAATATCCTCTTGTGGCAAAATGAACTCTTAGGCGAAAAAAAAAAAAAAAAAAAAAGCAGAACTTCTTTTGTTGTACTGAGAGTGCAGCCCCCAGAACACAACTGGCTGTTCCCTATTCCACAGCCCTCCATAGCGAGGGAGGGTCACGATGGCATAGTTTTCAACCCACTGCTATAGAAAATACTGAATAGTAAGAGTATTAACCCTAAGCCTTGACTTCAGAAGTGAACAATTTACTTAGAAAAATCAACTAACAAATGTAAAACACGGAACACCTACTACAGTGTAACTCTTAAAAATCTTGTAGCAAACAAAAATAATAAAAACAGCTGATTATTTGTATGGGAAATAGATTCACAAAAAAAAGGTAGTACATTCACACACACAAAAAGTAGTAGTAGGTAGAACCAGAAAACTGCTAGAAGGAGTACAAATTGTTAAATTGTGACATGTTGACACTAACGGAAAAAGCAGTTCTGAGGATGGGGAAAAGCGAGGGAAGGTAGAGAAGGTTAGAAAGAACGTCTTCGAGAAGTCGGGTCTTGAGTTCCTTTGCATTTGAAAAATGACCAGGAGTGATGTGTATCCTTTCGTGAGGACAGCAGAGGAAATGCAAAGGCCCAGGACAAGTATGTTTAGTTGGAAGGGAGCAATGTTCCATAGGTTTTTGGTTTTGGTACAGAGATGTGAAACTAACAGGGTATGACTGTCTTAAAAATGTCATGGTATGTTCCCTTCAAATGTGTGGGAAATGATACAAAAAAGAAAAAGAAAAAAATGTCCTTAATGATCACAACTTTTCTTCAGGTACCAGCGTAGGCAAAAGGAACTGCTAGAAGTCTACCAAATTGGTCACAGGTTGTCTATTCATTTTACACGATCGGCCCCAGTGACTTCATTACACCTGAGCACTCAAGTCCAGATAATGCTTACCAACCCGAGAGTTCGATGACAGTGAAAACGGAGACGAAAAAGGCCAAGAGCCTAGTGTCAGGGACCAGGATTACCTCCTGCCACCCCAGAACTTGCCTCATTGACCCTGGACAAGAGGCTCGTCCTTCCTATTGGGCTTATTTCCTGCCTTTCAGATGAGGTTTGGCAATCGTGAGTTACTAACCTTCTGAACTAGTGATCCCACACTGATTTTCTGAATGCTACGCTTTCAATTTGTCCTGAACCTGGACATGCTACAGTTCTTCCTGAGCCACTGGAATGTTACATCAAGTGAATAGATGATCTTTAGCAACTCTAGCCAAAAAGCTTTTCCATTGGCTCCAATCCCAAGGGGAAGAGACGTGGGGAAAAAGGGGTGCGCTGCCTACCTCAGCCCAAGCAGATTCACTCCTCAGAGGGGATGGCATGGGAGTGAAAGAACTCTCTTCCAGTGGAGTCCTGCAGAGAGAATTCTTAGGAGACTCCAAGCAGCGAGACACTACGGAAAGAGAGCCCAAAGAGAACTGATAGCTCCTTTCTGAAGCTCAATCCAAGATAAATTCTCTTTCTAGGGCAGTTAATCTTGGCCCTGAAAAGAAGTTGCCAGAAGGGTTATTGATTTCAAAGCTACAAGCTGCTTGCAGGAGCTGAGGTCTAGCCAGGGCCTCAGGTAGATTTTCAAGGTTAGAGTGGTTTTTTTTTTTTTCCAGAGCATATCATGGAGGGCCATGATTTCCTTCATAAATAGTAACAGTGTTTGAAGTTAAGTGAGTTAACGTTTATAACATATGCAAATCGTTTATTTTTGGCATTTGAATTTCTTTTTAAATGTCTTTACACAGCATATTGACAAATTAATTTAGGGTTATGATTAGTAATTAATACTCAGAGTGCAGTGAAGCTGTATGTATACTGTTATTTGAAGATTTTTTTTTTGAAATATCTTTTAAAAAGCCATGCTTTAGTGTGGAATTGCACTTTAAAATATCCTCCCTCATTCACTTCAAAGGGCCAGAGAGACCAGATGACACCTAGAGCAACTAAGGCCTGCTGTAGACATACCTGGTAGTGTGGACGAAAGGCACTTTCCATGGGGCTTTCTTTGCAAATCGAACCCCTCTAAGAGATGCCTAATGCCATAAAAGGGATCCATTACAGGTTTCTCGTCTTAGAATGACCCCATCAAAAAGGGACAAAATTTCTCCTACATGGCTTGTTTGAATAAAACTATTATAAGGAAGGCCTTCTGAACACGTGTGTGTGTGTGATTGTGTTGATCACTAATTTTATTTCATCTGCCCTGCAGTTATAATTACAGCCTGAAGTGACCCTAACTATTATGTTTGAATACTTCCATCACAAAAAAAAAAACTTTTAGGAAAAAAAACATGCATAACCAGTGTAACCTTTAAAGGTCACTCAGGAGCTAAAAATCTTTATTTGAATGCATTATGAAATCAATGAAACCTTTGGTTAAGATTCGTGTAATTATAAATAACACAGAAGACCACGAGGAGAAAAAAACGTTCGTCATAAATCTTTCATAACTTCTGAAACTTCACTTCTCACCATCACATGGTTACATTTTCCACACCCAAGAAAGACTATTGTACCATTGCAGAGTATTTAGTCTGGCTGGCTGGCATGCTGCCTAAGCTTTTATGAGTTAAAAAAACATCATATAATCTGTCTTTTGATATTTTGGTTCATGTTTTTCAGCATGCTTGTATCTTTGCCAAGGAATGCATATTGAGTCAAAATCCTCATCTTAACAAGCATCGTGGAAGAAGCTATAGGTAAACTAAAAGCGTTGGGGGTGAAAAGAACATTTTTCTCTTTCTCAAAAGATCTATCAAGTCCCAGTTTCAGAATACATTCTGGTAACTCTACAAATTCCATTAATGTCAATACCGATGGTTTGGCGAAGTACGTGCACCGGTATACATCAGCATGAGTGCCACGGTGATTTTCAGCGGCGTTCAGTTTAGTTACCAATCAGAAGGATCACTTAACAATTCTGCTCAGAAACAACGAGGACAAAAAGCAGCTCGGATCAAGGATACCGTTTGATTTGCCTGCACTAATAAGTGCCATAAATTATTTAAGGAACTTCAAAGTCTTGAAACTGGTGAAGTACACCAGGGCAAAAGTAGAATTTGTTTGTTTATTATCAATTATTTACACAGTATGTTTTACAACATCAGATGTGTAGAAAAAGGCATAATCCTGAGGAATGGTGTACAATAAAAAGTATACTGTGTTAATTCCGGTGAAAGCCTAACGCAGGCCATCAAATTGTGGAGGCCATTTAATGCAGTATTTATAAATGTTTCAGTAACAATCTCCATAATACCTAACTCTAAAAAGCATTTTGAAATACACATCTACTTCTACGTAGGTGAGAATCCACGAACACACAATTTCTTGTATAACTACCATAAAAGGATTTCAAATCTATGATAAAATAGTGACTCCATAATAAAACCCGATTCTTGCTCAACTAATAACATATTTGTAACACAGGGTCGCACAAAATAGATGAATCAAATCCACATCTATCCAAATAGGTCAGCCAAAAAATAAACATGTCAATCTTTTTAATCAAGCCAGCACTTCAAATCTAATGTAGTAATTATAGATGAAAATGCTGCTCAGATTAAGAGCTACACCCCTGGGATGCAGGGAATGTGTGCCAGGACGCTATTGTTTTTTAATGTGCCTCCGGTCAAATGTGGTAAACTTCACACTTTTAACCAGTGCTGTTTGTAATAGATTGAATGAAACAGGTCTACAAAAGAACCAATAAATGTAAAGACTGGAAAGAATTAGAGAGGCTCACAGACTTGTACCTATTGTCTGGGGGAATTAGATGTCAGTTTGAGTATTCTAACTCTGACAAAGGTTTCTGAGCTTTAATTTACTAGAACATATAATGGGCAAAGGAGAGGCTGGGAAACATAATCAGTCTGAATACATTATTTAACAAACACTTTAATGAATGTTACACACATTTTTACACTCCTGACATATTCTCCCCATTCATTTTTCAGAACCTTGTTTATCAATGGAACACACTTTTCTAAAACAGTATCCTCCGAAGGTTCCTTCAATTCCAAACCCGTGATGGTACACTTAATGCCAAATAATACACTTGTGGGAACAGACGATGCTTACCTTAATGTCATGATGAAAGAAATACTGGAAACCTTATTGCTGAAGTTCAGCAAGCAAAGGAAATACAATAATGATAGGAGGATTATGTGAGTAATTCCTGGTGCAGCACATATGCCTAAATAGAACAAGATTTCACAGGAATTCTCATCCAGTCTTTATTTTTCTAACAGCAGAGAGAAGTTTAGGAAAGCTTTGTGGCTGGCATACAGAAGAAAGATCCAGTGCCTTTTTATTTATTTACTTATTTTTTACCCAAATCCATGGACTTAACTGTGCTTAACTCACAAAGCAGTTGTTCAGCCCTTATACACACACCAGATGCAATTTAGATAGGTTGCATCCCCCACACTTATCTTGGGAAAGGAGAAAACATTCCATTAATCAAAACTAATGCATAAACACCCTTGGGAATAAATAGAAACCACATTGCAAAGTGAGAATTAGTGTTTTCTGTAAAACATGAAAGAATGACATATCAGAAATCTAGCCAAAGTATCCAAATAATAATCAACATGTTGCAGGCCAAAGATTATTTGAGTCCCTGTTGACTTTCACTGCATGCTGGTTAGTAATGAAAGGCACAAATCTCACTGAAGTAAACAGCCCTCTCTGATATTCCACAGTGCTCAAACCCGACTTCCAGCAGATACATCAACAAACTAATCAATAGACAAATACTTAAAAGAAGTGCCAACGAGCCATAAATTCAAAAGGACAGTGGGAGTTACAAAGACGGTGCTTGTCTTCAAAGAGTTTACAATCTAATGAAATTGGGTCAAAAACCGTTCCTGTAAAGAGCCAGATAGTAATTATGCTTTGTGGGTTACACGGGCTCTGTCGCCAACTATTCAATTCTGCCACAGAGGCACAAAAACAATCACAACAAATGGGTGTAGCTGTGCTCCAATAAAACTATTTATGGACACAAATTTTAATTCCATATAATTTTCCCATGTCATGAAATATTTTTCTTGTAATTTCTTTCCATCTATTTAAAAGTATAAAAATCATTCTTAGCGTGCAGGCCATACAAAAACAGGTGGTGGGCCTGATTTGACCTGTTCATAATTTGACCGGGTCATAATTTGCTGAATCTTGCTCTAAAATAATAATTATGTAATAAATAACCAGAATGATGTCTTGGTGCATACAATCATAAAATTAAAATTGTGACTAATCGGTGATGCAAAAGTAGATTAGATATAGTTTCTAATCTAAAACACAGTTACAATTTAGTTGAAGACAACTCAATTATTCCAGCTGCAACATTGAAATGAAATCCCAACACAAAAAGGGTTTGGGATCTCTGGCTTACAGCAGAGGCCTGTCACATGGTAACAGTATTCAGGGTGAAATTCAGTACGGAAGGCTGGAAATCCATGTTGATTTCAACAGAAATTGTGAAGCATTTATTGGTAAACATGACATAATGGTAAACTAGCAGGCCCTGCTCCTAACATCTAGGTTCTAACCATCCCGGCAGGATTAAAAAAAAAAAATTCTAGACAAAATTAACTGCACTAAGTTTACTAACTGAGATATAACATGTGCTTTGTAAAGGGAGGGAAGGAGAATTTCCAGTGGGATGGATGATCTGTCAAGACACTTTAAGGGAGGCAGCATCTGAGATTGTCTAGTAATCATGGGTGCACTTGGCTGGAAGTGGCAAAAAAGGATATTGTAAGCAGGGAAGAGAGCCTGAGAAAAGGCAAAAAAGTGGGAAACACACATTTCCAGGGGTCAAGGAGAACCTCAGAGTAGCTCAAGGGATGAGCTGGTAGTAGACAAGGAATAAGGATGGATTCATATTAAAAAAGACTTTGAATGCTACCCTGAAAAATCTGGACTCAATTTTTATGTAAATGAATGTCAAAAATTGCAAGCTCTTATTATTCCAGTAAAGCTGAAATCTTTATCATCCAAGTTCAATAATTCTCTAATCATGAAATGAAAATTTTCATAAAATAATTTCAAACCCTACATTTATTTCTAAAGTCATTCTGCCACTGCTCTGAATAAAAGTCAACCTGACTTTTGTAACACAGGGGTAAAATGGTTGAATAGGCTATCCGTGGATTTTAGAATAGGGCCCGGCACATAGTAGGTACTCAATAAATAGGTGAAGTAGTTTCATATTTCCTTTTGGACCCAGGCCAATGTCAGGCAAATGAAGTAAAGTAAAATTTTGAAGTTTAAGGGACATTAAAAGAAATTTTGTCTTCAATATGCCATGAAAATTTGGGATCTTCAAATATCCCCTATGCCCATTTTCAATGTGTTTCTTTGTATGGGCAAAATATGAATTACACCAGGGTTATTTCATTGATGATAAATCATCCTTAATTTTTTTCAATGAAAAATTGTACAAAGACACAGCACATGAGCAAATTAAAAAAAAAAAAAGGAGCTTGGAAACAATCCGGACATTTAAACTTGACCCCTCCAGGTAAATTCAGTTCTCAAATATCCACTGGTCTGTTAATTTTCATCAGAGTATTGTTATAAATGGATTATTGGCTTCCGTTGCCCTGTAAATCTTGTTGCAGCACTCTGCTATTATGAACCACATGAAACGAAATCCTTAAAGGATGTCCAATTTTAACCCCACCGAATGAGGGGCCAGAAATTTTACTTGTGTCCAGGTGTTACAGCAAGGTTTCAGAAGTGAGGTGCACATAAAGAACAGTGCTTATTTACTTCAAATACTTGTGTGCTGATTTTTAACACTATTTTCTGTAGTCACGTGGTTATTTATATGTCAGTGCCACACCAGAAATCCTTAAGAATGTCTGTACTGTCAGAGCAAATTAATTTAGGAAGTCTTTGTTGAGTCCCTTTTAAGTCAGGTAGAATTTCATGTTTAGGGGCAAAAATTTAAAGACCAAAATGAGGAAATAATGTTTCCTTTTCTTTAAAGTTGCAACAAAACTCAAATTTATTAATAAATGTGTATGCGTGTGTTAATTTGTTTACAGGAAATGAGAAAATGTGACACAGAACTCACAATACTCATTAATCTCCCCTTCTCATTAGTCATTTTAGTGATTTTCTAAAGGAAACAACAAAATGATTTCTAAGAAAATTAAAATTCTAAAAACAAAACAACCAACCATCCTAAGAGCAAAACCCACAAAGTTGTACTTGCAAAGATGCAGATGTCTGCCTTACTCACTCATAAATTTGGCTCTAAGTAGGTGCCGTAATTCTGGATAGAGAGAACTTTAGCACCACTCAATTCTCAGCTAGGCCACCGTGGGTAGGCTACACGAGCACACTCACGCAGGCTGGCCACACACACACACACACACACACACACACACACACACACACACTTACTGATTTATGGGCATGACTAATTATGCTTCTTCAAAAACTGCAGTCCACACTCTTTTGGAAGTCTTCCAGACCACCAACTTTTGAGATGTGTGGGGGCGGTCTGAAACCATACTCACCCAGACATATGCCTCGAACAGCCTCAGAAATGAGCGTAGGACTTTGCGTCTCACACATCAGCCTTCTCATCTCAAGGTCACATGCTGCACAGTCTCCCTGTCTGGTTTCCCAGTGGGTCTTTTCCCTCAGCTTTTGACTTCCTTAGTGCATCCATCTAAAAAAGCGTAAACTTTGGTGTTTCTGGTTGTGCTGCCATATTATGAGTGTAGTATACAGAGCTGAAATCTCCCAGTTATTACGGAGTCTATCTTTCATGGAATATTTTTTTTTGTATGAGACAAAAGCGTAAAGCATTGATGTAACTAATGACGTTTGAGTGATCACATCCACTTAACCCAGAAAAATCTCACCAAGCTAGAGTTACACAGTCTTCCAGCCCCAGGAGAAGGAAGGCCACCAAGAATCACACATCAAAGTCACCTGTTACACATTATCAAGTTAAAAACAAGATAACAACAATGATATCTCACAATAAATTTTGGTGAGTGTAAAATGTGAACAACAGAATGACATTAATTTTAATATTTTGATTTTTTAATATTGCAAACCTTTCCATTTACTTATTTGCTTTCATACACTCAAAGTCTTACAAGCTTTAGAAGCTGCAATATTTTGATTAGAACTCAAAATATTAAAATATTTAATATATTTGTCTCTTAATTATAGCATACAGTTTTTTAAAAATTGTTGAATTATCAGCAATTTGTTTAAGATTAACTTGGCATATAGAGACACGTGACAGGCAAAGTGGATGTGAGTTGACCGGTAAATATTCATTGCACATCTACAGCACTCAGCAGGGCCGGACGCTTTGGAGAAAACTGCTGGCCTTGCCCCAAGGAGCTCTAATTATTAGAGGACTCATGTTGGACTCTATCATGCTTCCCTCTTTGCAATTACTTAGCATTTTGACACCCTGACCATTTGATACTGTCAAATCATTACCCTTCATTTCTTGTCCTTTTTACTTTTACTCACTCATTTAATAATATGCAACAGAGTAGAACAGCTCACAAAGTCATACTCAAACCACTTCAAAATATCTACTTCAAGCATTCTTTGCAACATACGATTCACCTGCAGTAGATTAGACACTTCTGGTGGACATGCGCAAGATTTTATCAGTGCATTAAGTGTCTTCAGAGATAAGGAGCCATTTCGGGGTGTTTAAGTTTAACGTCAGAAGATGACATTGGATACTATAAGAATCTTGAGAAATTCTGAGATTTCAGAAATGGCATCCAATCAGCTCATCTACATATATGGAAAGTGAAGCCAAGTGAGTTTGACTTACTTAAGGTCACACAATTAGTGACGAGTTCTGGGTAAGAATATAATTTTTCTGACTCCCAAAAGCACTCATTTTACTTATCAAAGTTTTAAAATACTTATAAGAAAGTGAGGCAGAATAAAATATGTATATCAGATATAATATATGACATATATTATATATAATGTCTTTACACTTGGTTGTATCTCATTTTACCTCCCCAAATTATGGGGACCTTCAAAATTGTATTTCAAAACAAACTTTCAGGGCTAAACACTTAAAGTATTATATTACAGTACAACAAAGTCCTGGAAACCTAAGCTTAATTTTTGGTACTGTTTCACATAGATTGTTGTTAACGTGCCACAAGCTGTAGACACTTAAAAATACTGTTTAATTTTCTTTAATCCATTTCGTTTTATGGATCTAAAATGGCCATCAGACAATAATACAGCAGTTTCCATAAGGAATAAATTGTAACTGCTTGACAAAAAACTCTTTTTATGCTAGAAGAGGGAAATATAAAAATGTCTTTTTCATATAATTATATTAAAAAATGTGTTAGTATGTTCTCTCATATTACAGCTGTTAGAACATTTTTTTAAGCCACTGACTTAAGAGCTTTTCTTTTCTTCCTCATTTTTTCCTAATTAATTTCTGTTCAACCAAAGAATTCTTTCCTTTTATGGCTTCTGCTATCATAGCAGTGCCTTCATAAAATGAGCAAGCCCATTTCTGAGTTCTACCCCTCAAAAAAAGAGGGTGGGAGAGAAATACAAAGGTTTCTAAGAAGTGGGCTTTGCCATTTGGGTGTCAGTCGTCATTTGAGGAGAGTTGATGAACATTTATTATCCTTTACAAAAATTCGAATCTCCTTTTACTCAAAGAGGACAGTGCTCATACCCAAAGGAATATAATCTTTTAAAGATATTAACAGCTTCACGAACTTTGTTGTATACGAAAGCATCTGTTATTAATAAATTTACTTACTACATGAGCTCTGATAATCATCTTGCTTTTGTTTATAATTATTTGCTAAATGTGTTTTTGAAAAGAACTAGAATGAATTTAGAATGTTGTTTTTCTTCAAAAGAGTTCTGTTCTTGTATTTTCTCATGTTTATTTTAGATTTGTTTATACTTTAAATATCCAGAATTAATGAGGTTTTCTTATGTACTCTGCAAAGTTTACAGACCATTATTTTTAATCTCTTTTTTCTTTCTATGCTTTGAATAACTGCTTTTCTTTTTAAAGAATAAGGAAGGAAAGTCTGTTTAATTAAATAATATAGTCAAACAACTGCTCTTTTTACACTACAATTGCTTCTCTATTAAAAAAAAGGCAAGGCATAAAATTCAACTAATTGCATTTATTAAAGATCTGAAGAAGCAGTGCTGTCTCTGCCAACACCTCCTACCTCCACCCTCACACCAACTGCCTGAATTTTAGAAAATCTGGAGAAATGAGATGCCTACCACAAATTATTCAATAAAGTAGAATTTTATATAAATAGATATAATATTTATGAGATACATTAGTGTATTTCTTACCCAAGGTATCTAAGCTAATATAAACAGGACTTTTTTTTTTTATTTCAATGCAAATGTTTTACTGAAAAACTGGTGATAGGTAGTCCTCAAACTTCTTTTTTTTTTAAACAGGACTTTTTAAAAACCATCTATCTCACTGACATGAGTTGGCACTCAATTAAGACAGATGTAGTGATCAGTATTGATCAAGAAGTCAATAAACTGGCTGTGTTGGAATGTATTCATTCTGTGCATACATACATGGTTTAGCATCACTTCCCAGTACATAATATGTTACAAACGTAAGAAGTTCCAGTGAAGTAAGTAATCTCCAGTTATTAAAAACAAGCGAGTAATCTTCCATTATTAAAAACATAAACCCGTTTTCCTTCAGTATGAATTCAATGGCCTTGATCAATACATATGAGAAGTTATTGTTTTAAAACAGGTAAATTTTGTAAAAGGAAGAATTTAAACAATGTATGTTTTAAATGATTATATATCAATTTCATCCAAATATTTTTATCTCTTACACTCTTAAACCTGCTAACTTTCCCTACATTTTAACAATTATTGACAAAAAGTTAATGCACGTTTCATCTCCTATGGACTGTCCATATACACACATACATACAAGCATGGGTGTGCACACACACATAGGAAATGGAAAACATGAAACAATCATTTTAATACTTGAGGTCAAAAACACCATTTAGCAAAGATAATTTTTCTTTTCTTTTAATTAATTGTGTAATTTTCCCATTTCAGCTTCCACACATATAAAGGAAGCCAAACTATGTGCTTACAATAGCTGAGGCCAGAATCCATCACTTTAATTATCTCACAATGAGCTTAAAAATCTAATGTTTTGGCAAATGTAGCTGTCTTAATAGAAAAGCAGATTTTAAAGGCATTTTCATTTTCAAAACAAGATGGACATCCTATTGTCAGGTTTTTGTATTTTCTATGTACAACTGGTATTTCGTTTTGAATTACTTGAGCACATTGCCAAGTGTATGCGCTTTAACAAGAGGTCAAGTTTCTCTCACTGAATCGATTCAACATAAGAAGCAGAAATTTCCACAGAGGGAAGGAAATTGCCTTAAAGTCAGTTGGCATCATTTTGTTTCAGCTTCTTGCTCTGAGTGGTGGGACCAACTGCATACAGTGCTCTGTGCTTCTTTGAAGAGCACAAGGCTTGAAGGGCTGTTAGAAAGAGTAATGATGGAATTATAACTGACTCCGTCTGGTGAGACTACTCAGAAAAGACTAACAAGATAGCAATGGCTACAAGGCCTTTGTTGTCTAGGTAAGAATGAATTTTTATTTTTTCTTTTCGAGTCCTTCACTCAAATGCTGACCTTCAATTCAGAAAAGCCAAAGATTCAGTGTGACTCACATTGCCTTTGATCAGATTCCCAATCTAGTCTAAATAACAGATCATTGTAAAGAATATGTAAAACAGTTTCTGTTCAAACAGCAATAAGTGTTTGAAAAGAATGCTCTGTTTATGGTATGGTGCCATCAACTAAAAACTTTGTTCAATTGCTGATCAGAAGCTGGAGATGGCACTAAAGTTAATGGAACTGAGAAAATAGGTTATATTGCTTGGATGACTACATAGATAAAAGGAAGTAAATGAGATGATTTTAAGACTGATGGAAGATACCCCAAGCCATATTTGCCATCCTTTCTTTGACAGCTTCTGTCCTCCTTCCGAAAATCTGAATAGATGTTTTTCACGTGATTAGAACAAAATAATTTTAGCTCAAGAAAGAAAAGAGACTACTCATTCTAGTCATCAAGACCACATAATTTCTTCTCTGTGAGGATTTGCTAGGTGGTTCTATCTATACCTCCTCCAAAATAAGACAAAAAATACTGGGTTATATATGACAAATAATCGAAACAGGCTGGCTATGGTTATCTTGAAAAGGTTTGGTTAAATTTTAAAACACTTTAATTTTTTCAGACACTAAAAATCTGCATTACTGTAATAAGAAATCCACTCTTTTTCCAAAAATAGTATTCAACCATGCATCTCATGCATCCCTTTATAATTACATTTTTGCTATCATCAAGTATATTTTATTAAGTGCTTATGTCTGTGATACAATGGCAATTTTTAGAACTTGTTGGTGCTTTCATATGATTTTATCTTGTTTCTACAACAAATTGCAAACTCTTTAAAGAAAGAAACATCCCACATAACTCCCCAGAGGCCCAGTAGAGTGATTTGCATACTCAGTAAAAGGATTTGATTAACTTCTATTCCAGAAATTTCAGTCTTAGAAACCTAGAGGTCTACTGGGAATGAACTTGTAATAACCTTCTAGTACAGCCTGCTTAAAAATCTTTGTTGTAGAAAAATATTCTGCTTGTCTAACCTAAAGCATTCTTGCTGTAATTTCAAACCAGCTTTTATAGTATTGAACTTTTTTGAAGTTGAGGAGTCAAGCTGCTGGTCAGCATTTTACAAAATTTTTAAAACATTTCTTTTGAAATAATAAGACAGAACTACCACTTTCTTTATCAAGATGAAAACATATAACTATTGGTTTTTTTATATAAACATAGCAAACATCATTTGTAGTTTTAATATAGAATATATTTTAACTTTACTAAATGCAGACATTTGAGGATACTCATATGTTTGCTATTTATTCCCCACTAAAGACTAGAATGTAAAAGACCAAATGAGCTAGAACACTATAAAAAATAAAAAAGAAATGTGTAAATCTACGTGGTATTAATTTAATACGATCAGATAAGGTTAACTGCTTTCTCAGAAATAACACAATTTTGGCATGCTTCTACTTGGGACAGTTCTGTAAATATGCGCACGGTTCAGAACATGGTAAAAATGAAAATGCTGATAAAAAATGGACATATGTTATCTGGTCTCTCAGTATGTTAAACTTTAGCTGAAATAACTAGAAAAGAAGGAAAGGAAATTATCCTTCCTCAATTCATTCCTTATCATTCTAGGAAACTTCCTTTGAGTTCTTGGGACTAGAAATTATTTCCACCAAAGTAGTCCTTGGTCCTGCAACTGCATATGAATGAATCATAATCAAGGTCCTTTCCTCAAGCAAGAAATATGGACAAGGCCCTCTATCTCCTGCCTCTTTCAGCATGAAAGCATGGAATCCTTTAAATAACTGGTTGAAAACAGGGCAGCATCTTCTAGGTGGGTTTTGTGGTGATTAAGGTAGCCTTCAACATTTCTCAGGAAATTCTAGTTTCTTCTAAAATGCAGTTCTAATCTTTAAAAACCTAATTTCACCCTTAATTTTCTGCAACTCCGGAATTTTTCAGTTGTTAACACAAGTAAACTCTTCATCAAGTTTCCTCTAATATTCTCATCAAATTGATGGATATTTCTCCTAATCAGAATAAAGATTTTGTCCTGTAAACATATTCTTTTTGCCAATTTTATCTTAATTTTTCCTAGGTTTCGCAAAAATTAACCAACCAACTATTTAATTCAAATTCCACATTCCAGAAAGGGTTTGTCCTGAGTCTTCCTTAGCTAATCAAAACAGATTATTGGTATGCCGAGTTTAAATTGTATTGCATGGTTGTTTGCAATGTTTGGATAATTATAAATATCAGTGACATTTAAAATATTAACAACTAACAATGTGCCTTGTAGGTTCTTTTTACAAATATAATCTTCCTTCATCCTTCCAACAATCTTAGGAGGCAGGCATTTTACAGGGGTGGAGACTGAGGCTCATAGAAGTTACTTGCCTAAGAACACAAAATGTTAACTAGTAGAGCTTGGCTGAGAATCCAGGGGGTCTAGGTTCAAAGTTATGGCCTTAAACATCACTCCTTCAGTAGACAAGCTCACGCTTTGCAATTTGAAATAATTAGATCAACAAGAGATGCATATAATCTTATAAATCATTCTCCCAGTGTACACTGTACCTCTACCTGAACCATTCCAAGGTCTTCCCACAACAAAATTTTCTATTAGGGCAATCTTATTTTTAGTAATCATTTGTTTTTTCATTTAGTACCCTTATCTTACCTCCTGGATCCTCTACTGAAACCAAGAAATCCATGCCTTCATGTTTTCTGTACTTTATTACCCTGAACTTATTCTTCCCTTCATATAGGACAAAGTTTGGTATTTAAAAGCTCAAGCTTAAAAGTAAGTGACCAGTAGATAGTAACATTTTAATTGGGAGTAGTTCATTGACCCAAAATAGGAATGAAATTTTATTGGTATAAGTTAGGCATCACAGAATAACAGAAGAGATGCTTGAAGGAAGGGGTTGCCCTTCAAATGATATCATATTAAAAACAAAAAACAAAAAAACCTGCCCTTTGTTGAAACCAAGTCTGAAATTTTCTTACTCTTTCTCATTGCTAATGTAGGAGGGCATGGCCACCCAATTGGATAGTGCAATATGTTCCATCAGCAATAATTCCCCAAAAGAAGAAAGTGAATTTTATAACTGTATGTTAGGATTTCCTTCTATCAATCAGAAAACTGTTTACATCCTGAGCATATGCACATGAGCCCAATGATTTCTGTTTTAAAGTCAAAGGACATGCTACCTATTAAATTCTTTCAAAACCAAAACTAAAAAATGACCAAATTTTAAAAACAAACAGAACATTAGCCAGAAACAGTGGAACATTTACAACTGATTTATTTTTCATAAAATATGATTGGTGATTGATTATGCATTATGCTACAATTTTACAATTAAAGCAATGCTGAAGATAAATAACCTGACACAATGTGATACATATATTGTAAACACTCACCTTGGATTTACAAAGGTCTTCCTCACATAAATGAAGTAAGTCTTAACCAAACTGACCAATTAGCTCTGCTGAAAATAAGTAACATTTTTTTTTTTAAGTAAACAGCTACCACAGGGTCAAACTGATGGAATTTTATATTATGGAATTTCCTTCTGGAATATTACATTCTGCCACTTTACATTTTTCTTAACAGGTTTGATTAACTTTATAAAAAGGTGGTCAAATACTGAGCATATTAGAGGTTTGGTTTTGATCTCCTCACTAATACTGGTTTTGTTAAAAAGCTGAGCTCTGTGGCTCCCGCAGAGAAAAAAGAGGAAAACAATTAAAGACTCCCACAGGAGGGCCTCATCTTTCAGCTGAAGATTTGGAGAACACTCTCATTCATATCCAGTCACAGTCAAATGCCTTTTAAGGGTGTTAGTTTAGTGAGCCATAGCAGGGCTTTGGTTTTCTATTATTTCTTATTGTTAGGTTCAAGGTTCAAGGGGAATAGTAAAGGAAGGAATGAAACAGTCCTGATTAGTTTATGTATACAGAATAGCTGACGGTAATTCCTAAGAAAGTTGTTTCATTCTTAGTGTTTATTAGTTCATTTGGTTGCTGGGCTTTGATTTGTTGCACAAAGCAGGCTCACGTCGGTATAGGTAAGAAAAACGAGGTTATTGCTACCAAAATTTTTAAAAACTCATTCTGAAGTCAGGTGACAGCCAGAAAGCAAACATATATATGCATATATATATATATGTATGTAAAATAAAATAAAACAAAATAAAAATTAATGAATTGATGTGATTTATTAAGGGGAAGCGCAATGCGTTTTTTCTTTTTAATGAAAGAAAGCAAAATTAAGTGTTACTTAACAAATGTAGTTCTACTAAGAGTACTTCTGAAAAAAATGGCAATTAAAAAAATTATCAAGAACAATAAAAAATAATTTATATTTTTACATGCATACTGAATAAAATTGAAGTAAAAAAGGCCTGGCCATTTATTCATACAAACTAACTTTATGAAACTTAACCAACTTAAAGAAGTATAAAAATGCTCTCTCTACTTTATAAATAACATTGTAAGATGAAATTAAAGTAGATGGCAAGATTTAATCACTGTATAAATGTATGCTAAAGAAAGAGATCAAAGACGTATTTCAAAAAGGTAACTAAAGTGTAACAGCAGATAAACATCACATTAACTCTAGAGGAAAAACAGAGACAACTAACGGAGACACATGGGTGGGATTATCATTCTCCATATATATGTAACTAAATATCAATATTTTCACTTTCAAGTCATTTGGTAAAACCAAGGAAAAACAAGCATTAAAATGTTATGAATGAAAATAATCTTTCCAAAGCAGCATTTTCCTAATTCAAAGTTCACACTCAGAAAAGGATCCTTTTTTTTTTTTTTTGCCCTGAAAATAGGTTTTATTTAAATTTCTAGTGTGCATGCAACTGCAACTATTAAGGACCTCAGTACCACAAATACTTAAGTAAATACTCAAAACAAGCTGTAATTTAGCAAAGTGGATTCCTGCCCATAATACAAAGCCGATACTATCTAATCTTCTAAGGGAAGAACACAACAGTAGATTTGAATGTGAGGTCTGAAAAAAAATGACAAAGGTTAGTGGTTTTTTTCCCACTAAGCCACAAACATACTCAAAAGTCATGTAAAAGTTTAAAATTAAAGAAAACATCTCATTATATAACATTAAATTTGACTACATTTTAAAAATAACCAATATGGAGAAGACAAAGATCACATTGAAAAACTTCATATTTCACACATACACATATACACACAAACATGCTTTTTGAACTTGAAAGTTGAATCAAAGGATTAAGTAAAAATGTATTCTGTGAAAAGGAAATGACAGTTTTGGAGCAAAGGTTACTTTGAGGTTTGCAATACTTTTTTTGCTCTGTTATATAAATTATAGTATATTTTATGAGACTTAAATGTTTAATAATAGATGTATTGATTTTTAAAAATGTCCTGTTCTGACATATATTTTTGTAATACATACAGTAGTTATTCCTAAATTGCCTTTAAGGATACAGCAGTTGAATTAAGAAATGCCACTACAGTACTTCTTTTTCATTCTAGCAGTGGGAGAGAGGGATATTTTAAAATTAATTCAATGAAAAAACAAGACCATCCGCTGCTGACTCACTTGGTTTGGGTTCATCTTGGCCATACATTCCAAGTGAGTTTAAATGAACAGGCATTATGTAAATAGGCATTGCTAAATAAAAGGCAGCTCTCTTGTATTAATCCAAAGCCTGGGGTGCTTTCAGAGCAGGCTGGAGACAATCCCAGACACCTGGCTTTTGAAAGACCACCAAGGGAATCAATACAAGGGGTCCTTAAAAGCATTTTGAAATTAAATCTAATTTAAATACAAGATTTAGATACGTTTTGCTCAGCAATTTTTACAATTTATTTTAGTTATTTAATACAAAATTCTCACCTTAAAGACAATACACTGTTCTGCAGTCAGCCAATACATAAGAATTAAAATCATATAAAGGACTCAGTTGAAAACAACTGATTTCACTTGTTGTTCGAAAATATATACTGTGGCACATTTCCTTCATCCCAATATTGACTTGCTTTTAAATATTTGGAATTGAAAATTTACAGTTGTATTAGATGAAGTAATATAATTGCATCACCTGTTTAAGGAGCTGATACACAGAAATTAACTAGAAAAAATTTTAGAATACCTAAATGGTCCCAGGGTAAAATACATAGCCATAAATGTTTGGGAAAAGTTGGAAACCTCAAACACAATATAAGAAAATGATTATGAAGTTGTCTTGTGGGTTTTTTTTTTTGTTTGTTTTTTAGAAATAATTAGGTAATGAGTTCAACTTAATTTTTTCAAACTATTTAATATATTACATAGCTAACAAAATCACTGTTATTAAATTTAGAAGAGAAACACGTATATTATGAGAAATTATAAGACCTGAAACAACAGAATTCCTGAACATGCAAGACATGGATTTTATACAATGTTAGTATGTACATTTGTAGCTTCATACCTCTTTAATTCTATTAAACTTGTCCATGGGGGTTGGCTACTGTCACATTGTTTGAATCACTACAAAAGCCACAGAGAAGATCAACAGTGTTGGGAAGGTAATGATCTTTCACTGGCCTCTCAGGAGCTGGTTGTAAAATTTATTAGGAAAGTTCTATCCCTGGCCTACATAATTTTTTGGCGAGGCAGTAGAAATTGATGCCATCTATCTAAAAGAATAAAGTGGGCAATTTAGTCATCTGAATGTTCTCAGCCGCTGCAAATCTTGGAGACATTTGGGGTTATTAAAGGCACAGAAGTTTGAGTTATGGATGAGCAAGTGGATCACGTATTTAATAGCTGATACATATTAAATATGATGCTCTGTTTTGTAGGGTGAAACATAATTACAAATACCAATCCTGCCTATGGGGTGCTTATAATCTATTAAGAAGATACATATGTTCTGCTGCATACATAAAACACTTAAAGAGTGTTTTAACAAGCTAACTCTAAGAACAGCAAAATTCATACCAAAACATATAAAATAGTGGACAAAAATTTATGTCTTTTGCTCATGGATTAAATCCCTTGACTTCTCCAGAATTGTTTAAATGTTGTCTCATCTGAATCTCAAAACTTTTCACCAGCAACATCAATTTAAATAGTTTTGAGAGTAGAGCAAACCAAACATATACCAAATATGTCATAATTTTAAATAAAATTCTTTTTATTTCAATCATGATTCAAAAATAACATTGTAATTGCCTAATTTGAGAATCTTCAGGGTGGTTTCATAGCAGAAATGTCCCCAAAATAGAGTGGATCTGGAGCACCAGTTTGGCTGAAGCCAAAGAATGGCGGGTAGAGACAGGGCCTGGGGCATGATTCTCTTAGCGGTTCTACATACTGATTCTGAACGGCAAGTGCAGTACCCGCGGGGCAGAAGAATTTGTAAGAGATTTTTCAGATTGTGAAAAGGAAAAGTTTTGGGGGCTACTTCATATGGTTCAATTCTGGATCATCACACATTAAAAAGAATTAAATTTATTATTGGGTCTCAATGTCTTAATGGGGCCATGGGACGGTAACACCTCATAGAAGGCAGAGGGAAACAATGAGCCTTTATGAAGCACACCTGACCTCCAGCACCAACCCAGCTAAGCCAAGCACAGGAAGGACAGAGGCCTCCGCTCCTTGCCGGACCCCATATGAGTTCAAACGGGCCTTATCTCACTCAGAATTGATTCTCATAGGTCACCTTTTCATGAAAGTAACTTAACTAATCATCTCTAAAATTCTCAAATATTATACATGCTCATGTCATAAGGTGTGAATAAAATAGCATATCAAATTTTTAATATGTATATGCGAAGAGTTCTGCCAACTATAAAACATTAAGCAAATGTCAGTGATTATTTTAATAAAATAATTACAGTTTACTTTAAAACTTGTGATTCTAAAAGAATATTTTGAAGCCAAAGGATATTGTATGTACTCACTTAAATACTATTAGTAATAATAATTAGCACTTCCTGAACATTAATTATGTACCTGGCATGATTGTGACACCTTTACATATGTAAACTCTTTAAGCCTCCTTACAAACCTATGAAATAAGTACTACTATTATCCCCATTTTGAAGATGATGACACTGAACCAGACAGTAGGCAATTTGCCCAAAGTCACACAGGCAATAAGTGGTAGAGGTGTAATCCAAACAGAGGTGAGTTAGTTTCAAAGCCCACATTCTTAACCACTGTGCTATACTGCCTTTAAAATGTGCCACTTCTAGATTCATCCATTCTCCTAACATCATTCCTTACACGCCCACTGTAAGCCAGGCCCTACACTAAGCATCTTGCCTTTTGTTGTCTGAAGACGCTAGTCTAACAGTGTGTGATCTTAATAATATTTATCCTGTACATTTCATAAGGCCTAACTCATTAAATAAAACATCATAAACTATGACTAAACTAAAAAACTATCACTAGAAGCGTCACTAACTAAAATATTGTTTAAGGCATAGTTAATTTCGATCCAGTGAGTCACCCCGCAATAGAGTATGGCTGGAGCTACCACATAACAATTCATTAACTGTGCAGCAGGGAGGTCATTCCAATTGTGTAGAAAAGACCCTATTTTCAGACCACTGAGACACTGCCCGTGTTCACAAGCACCCATGTGCACCCCACAAGCACCCACGTGCATACGATATGCAAAGACACATTGGCTTTTGATGAAAGATGATTAACTGACTTTTCAAATTGAGTGGCTCAGCAAGTCAATTACACTGGCTCTTCCTACACTGCCCTCATGCAGACGAACTGGGCTAAGCCTTACAGAAGCAATCATCTTCAACAGACGTACCATCCTAGCATCATCTGGCCTTATACCAGGAGAATAATTGACAGTCAAACAGCTAAAACCTTTCCTGCGCTGCTGGTGTCTCTTTGCCAGAGGAAAAAGTAGGAGGGTCTTCTCTTAAGTTATTTTCAGATATTTTAAATAGGCCACACTCCTATGGGCCTGCCTCTTTATTCTGATGGCGCTTCTGTGCGAGCACTCGGGGATTTTGCCTTGATTTTAGAATTATGCAGTGGAGTAATGAAAAGAACAGCATTTATTTTAAAATAAAAAAGGTTAGGAAATCTTTCTGTTGTATTCACTAGCATATAGACTTTTTGTGGTTTGTACATTTATCTATATATCTATATACTTTTTTTAATGAAGCAAAGCAGAGACCTAAGGTGATAAAGATTAAAAAAAACCTTGCCTCAAGTATAAGCATCAGTCATTCAATATAGCACCAAGGCTTGGCCAGCTGCCAATGAAATTCTTAAAAAAAAAAAATAGCACAGTAGGTTGCAAGAAGTTACCAATAAAATTAATTTCTCACATAGTGAAAAGATAAAATATACTATGATCATGTTATCTGTCTCAAAATGCATTTTCTGAAACATTGTTATGTGCCAGGCTCTTCCTGGACGAATTTAATCCTCACACCTGCAAACCCAGAGAACAGACTGCAAGTTCATTAAACTGTTTGTGGTCTTTAAAGGTTTTTGTTTTTTTTTCCTACTTAGAGATAATGTGTAACAAATTAAATATTCAGATTGAAATAATGAAAATGTCAGTACTTGTAATAAAACTTTTCTTTAAAAAAGGAATTAAATAGTGAAAATCAGCGGAATAAAAATGTTTTTCCCCCTCCCTTTAGACATTCTTTCAATTAGAAAGGAGACCAAACTTAAATTATAGCTACCAATTAATTTTCTGTTCTGGAAAGTGAGATCAGCATCTTTCATTAAATTGGATATTAAAGCTTATTGGTTATACAAGGAACCTCACGATTAATGGACTAGAGTTCTCCAGTTTCAATTATTTTCTTGATTTCCTAATATTAGTTCAACTGCCTCCTTCTCCCCAGTGGGGTTCAATCTGACTCCTGCTGCCCCCACGTATTTAACTGACTGTTTCCAATATTGTGGGTTACTCAAGTAATCTGAGGTTGAGGGGCGCGACCTCCTTGTTAAAAGATGTATGTGTGTCTATGTGTGTGTATAGGTGTGGATTAGTAGCTAAGGAGGCTGTCTTTAGATGAAATCAGAAGAGGAAAAACACAGAGTGCCTGTGAAAGCAGGCAGCTATCCAGAGCTTTTGTTTTGTAGCTATATGTATACATTTGTGTTTCAAGAATCCCAAAAGAATAAGGAAGAAAAATAAAGAATCAGTTCTGAGTTAATACTGTATATAAATTAAATTTCTAATAGATAATCTATAAGTTTGCTTTTATTTTCATGAATCTATTAAGATATAATGCTTACTCTTACACATACTATCCTTAATATCTAAACTTATGTAGTTAATGGATAAAGAGAAATTTCCTGAGACAATATAATTTGGTCATCAAGATAAACTAGATATATAGACCAGTGTTTGAATAAATTAATCTTAATTTCTGGGAAAAACAATTTTTTAGTCTGCCTTTTGAATGACGCTTTACGGTTTACAAAAAAAAGTAACTATAACATATTCTTAATAAAAAACAGCATTTTTTTTTCTATTTTGTACCACCAAAGAACCCATCCAAAAGTCAAAATTTATAATACAAAACATAAAAATCTTCATCAGTAGTCCAGACATAGCTGTAGAGAACTTACATGAAAGAAGAATTGATCTCAATATTTATCTATCTACATGTTATTTTTAAACCTCCTGTAGATATTTCTCTTGTTAAAGCTGTCACCTTCCTGTTGGGTTTGTATAACAAGCTATAGATGATTTTTCCGTATTTCTCATGTCTCATTTTCACCCACTGTGTCCTCGAGTCCACAGACAGACAACATTCATTTCCTTCTCATCAAGCATAAAGGCTTTCCTGCAAACGTCATTCTTCAGGGCCTTTCAATTCTGTCAGTCTTTCTATTTGGAAACTCTCTGGTCGCACAGGCCAATGACTGTGCACATGACCTTGACTCTTTTCCAAACCCCATTCCCATGACTTCCATTCCCATTACTGGCTCATCATCTGTTTCTTGCTTCCTCATTGAAAGCTTTACTCACATTTTAGTCTTTAAGTCTTTGCTCTTTTATTTCTTTCCAATGACACATTTATTCTCAGGGCTTAGCCATAACTTACTTCTAAACACATATCACCAAAAATTCTGAAGCATGTTCCCTGAACTCTTGTCATGAATCTTCAAATCCTGCTGGATTTTCTCTCTGACATTCCATTGTCACCTTAAATGCATGAAGGCAGGAACCAGGCCTGTCTCCATCACTTTAGAGCTAGAAGTGTCCAAGTGCTGTTTCTTAGGAGCTGAATCCTTGTGTGCATGGCATGTAGTGAACATTTGTTGGCTAAACGAATATTTTAAAGCTATTTGCTATTCGCCACCCCCATTTGACAAAAACAAGAAATTTTGTTAAGATAGATTGGGAATAGAGAATAGTTAAAAAAAAAAAATTTATTGTCAGAACTTAGGATAAAATGTAAGACTCTTCTTTGGGTTCGTTCTTTTTGTTCATATTTATGTGGTCACAAAGTCAACTGTTCACATTTATTCATGTTGGTATCTGGGAAAGAATTATTAAATTTACATCACATTAGGCATGTCCATTTCATCGTACTGCAGTAAGGATTCTCTAGGTTCTAGTACCTGTTTGGGTAAAATATTCACCAAAACACTATTACTTTGAATCTAAATGCTGCTCATACATTTTAATACAAGATCTTTACCACCTTGTGTGTTTTTGGATGGCAGAAACATATCCACCAAAATATTCTATTTCTCATAGTTCCTAACATAGTAGGACTCAATTAGTAACTTACTGGATTTATGAATAAATCATTTTAAATTCACTCAGTTAACTTTATTACTATAGTTTCTCAGTTTTCAAGTACCTTGATTGCCAGTGCCCAAAGTAATCAATAAAAACATTTCAGGCACAAGTTTATTTCCCAATATAATTTAGTAAACTGATCCTTGATTTCTTAAGCAGTATCTTGTGCACTTGGTTCTCACAGCCAGGGAACTAATGAAGTCAAATTTCTATAAGGCTGAGTACCAAACTAAGGATGGATGGTAACTCTATTCAGAAATAGCCTAAAGCAACAAACCAACCTCATCTTTTATTAATCTCTCATTTGGCACCTAATTATTAATATATATTATTTTGTATTGCTAACTTTAATGGGCATGTCTTATCTCACTTTGGAGACTGTCAACTGATTGAGAGTTCCCCTCCTGGCATTCTTTCCCTGCTCCCACAGTCCTGTACCAGGCACCTACTAGGTCTGCAGAACACACTTCTTGGCTCAGCATTAATGCCAGAACAACATGTGTTAATAATATGTTAATTCAAATTTATAAAAACTGAAATTATATCCTATGTATAACATATGTATACTATGATGGACCTTTCACAAAGACCTAAATAAATATTTATAATGGCATGTTATAGAAGCCAATTTAGATGTCTTGGTTAATATTTTTAATTATGTCAGTTCATGAATATTTTATTTCAAATCACTTCTTTCTCCTTGCCAAATAGAAATGATCATAACATAAGACCTCTTTTGAAGTCAAAACAGATCCTTTACTAATAAAGTAGAATAACAAAGGGAAAAAATAATATCAAAGAAATAGAAAATTTAAATATTTTCTATATATTGTAGTAAACCTAAATGCAGCTTATAAAAATCAGTTATTATGCTTTGAAAATTTATTTTAAACTATTTAATAGCCTTGTGACATCAACTCACCCCTTTTTACTAAGGCTGCACTATTTACAATACATCCTATTTATTGAACTTTTCATTTTTATCTAAATGTTCTAAAGTCAAACAGCTAAATAATGAGAAACAACCTTTGGTGTAGAAAACACATTGGTACTGATCGATTGCTATGGATTATAACCGATCTATCTGGGTTATAAATTTTAAGTTAAAAATAATAAATTTTGAGAAAATAAAAAGGCTGCTAAACATATTTTTAAAAATAGAAATGAGGCAGCACTTGGCTCATAAAAGAAAAAATAAAGAGAGATTCTTGTTCGAGAAAAGCATTGAAAGGAGAGAGAAGTAGAAAAATGCCAAAAGTAAATCTCACTGCTTCCCCAATTTAGTATTGGATTCATAGACTAATTAAATACAATGGTATCTATGAATTCAGAGAACCATTATACTTTTTAATTTATTAGATTTACTAATTTAAAAGTTTATATAGACTTACTTATATAGTATATTTTTATGTAACTGCTTTGTTAGCTGAAAGCTACTTTTTATCCTGCTAGAATACTTACAGGTAAAATTTTTTAAAAACTTGTCAGGACAAAATGAGTGAAAAGTAATTTTCAAGTTTATTAATAAAATTTCCTCGATTTTTAAAGCATCTGTTGATCCTGACAATCATTCTACAATAGCTTTTACATGAATGACATTAAATTTTACCATGCAAAATCTTAGATAACGGACTTTAAATAGTAAGAAGCATCAAAAGTCTCATTAGTTTGTTTTAATAGAATATGAAAAAAAACTCACTTTAAAATATTTTATGTACTCAACACATGTACATCATAACTGAAATTTTACTTTGCCACTTAACATTTTCCATGATTTGTCTAATGAAATTAGCTAATTTGGCTTGATTATTGCTATTTCTGTTACAAATCTTAGAGTCTTTGTCTTTTTTTTAACTTAGAAAAAGATCAAAATGCTTGTAGATCTCAGATTGCTATTAGATGTAATAATTATACACTAAACTAATTACTGCTAAACCAAAACCTGACTTACAACTAATTAAATTTTATTACATCATCACAGAGCACAGACTTTCAATTTAACACGAGGCACAACTATAAACACAAGAGTCTATCAGCCTGTATATTTATTTCAAGTAAAATGTCTAGGTTGGATTTATAAAGTTTGAACTTGGCAGGGTTTGTAGACCAATTTGTCAATTTCACAAAAATCTGCTAATTTGTGAACTTCTAAGGAGAGGGAAAAAGTGCTACTTGTAAAATGAACACACGGGATTATGCCACAATAATGTACACAACAGCTAAATGCATATTATATAAAGATTACTATGTAAAAAGTATGGGATACAATAAAGAAACCATTTCTTTTCAGTTCAGATGTGCATTTTATTTGTGATATCACTCTGAGATTACTGACATACACATTGCTGAGCCTTGATTTCTTCTGTGTAAAATACAAAAAATAAAAACATGCATATTAAAGGAATGCATGAAGCATGAAATGCTAAATCCTTAGCTGAGATGAAAATGCCGATTTGTTTACTGTTTAAGAAACCTATGCAGATTAAACATCAAAATCAATTGCAATCCAGTCTTCTTCTCCAAATAGTGGCAGAATCTCCATTCATTCTTCAATGAAACACTTGAATTTGTCATTCACAACAATTGGAAAGTATAAGCAATTCACTTTATAAACTTTAATTTTATAAAAAATGTTTACTTTCTACCAGATGGTAAGATTAAATTACATAAACACTGTCAGCAAGTTGAATCCTCAGATGTATTCATTCCCACCACAGAAGCTTCAAAACCTGTCTATAATTTTGTTACTGATGTTTAGAAACAGCTGTAGCTGACATAGCTACATGTTATATATGTCAGCTTTAAAGGATTAAATATTCTTAACCCCCAGTGGAGAGGTCTTTTGCAGTTAACAAACGCCAGTATAAATCATGCCGGAAGTTATTACTCCAGCAGAGATATCTCAGACTAGATATTTCGTAAACAAAATGGTCAAGAATCATACGTTTTTCATTACTACTGGAAATTCTGTTTGAGTTGGGCAAAAGAAAGATTTTAAATTCACAGCACTTTCTGATAATAAATATAAGATAAATCCTCCTCTAAAAAGCTCCTCACATATATCTTCGTTAATATTTTAGGTGGTAGTAAATTATATATTTTTCTCTTCAGAAGAATTCAATCCATCTCAGGAGACTTTTTGCTTCTGCAGATTTTTACTTGAATTTTTGGAAGAATCCTGCTGTCTCTCCCATTAGAGTTTAAAAGTATCTTTACAATAAATGTTCAAAACTGATGGTAGAATCAGCAGGATCTTCTGAAATGCTGTATCCCAAATTTTGTACTTAATCTGTCTCAGGGAGCAGAATTAACCAATCTGAATACCCAGACTGTAGGCTTCAAAATCATTTGATTTATGAATTAATCTCATTAATTTTCAAGAACCATTGATTAATAGCAGTTAAATGTACAGATCTTTGGAGGTGGCATTCATCAACACAAAAGTGTGTGTGTGTGTGTGTATGTGTGTGTAGAGATATATATGTGATTATATGAGATATGCATAATATATGAGAGAAATATAATATATGTGATCATATGACATATTTCTCTACACACACAGTTTTTTTCCTATAATTGTCACTTTTAAACATTACTCACTTTGATTATGTGAATGATTTTTTAAGCCTGTAAATATAAACAAATGTTCTGAGAAATTGGGCAAATATATACATACAGTGTGTTATTTTTTTCAGAACATATAAATGAAAATAGACAACATAAATGAAAAGATAAAATGGGCTATTTAGTAGCATTAAAAGAGGTATCAGCTTAGAAAAGAGAATTCAACACAAATATCCAAAATTAAAGCAACTTTTTATACCTATTAATATAATTCATGTTACATTTAAAGTTACCTTTTAAACTTTTACATACTGCGTAATAATGACTTTATGAAAGTGACTTTTTTTTTGGTAAGTCACAAGAATATTTATAGATGCTGAGAGAGACATTTATAGATGCTGAGAGAGACCTATAAGATGATATGTTTAATTTCATGCACAGTTTTTGGGTCTAGTCCCCTTAGTTTATAATTATATGTAACTCACCTTGCTCTAATTGAGACATGCAGCAGCTTGATCAGAAATTCAAGTTTGTCCCTTTTGCTAAATATCATTATAATAATATCCAAATTTGATGCAATGACTAATATTCTGTATTATTTGCACTTGTAACTAGTATAGTTCTACAAGGGAAGTTATAAGCCATTTCTTTGAAAGACACAGGTCTGCACAAGAATTCTTTTTTCCTCCATGTGTCACCCTTATTCTTCATCAAATTCTACATTGCAATAAGCCTCCTGAATTTAATTATCCATTTAGATTATAAATTAGCATGATCAGTATACTGAGGCAAGATATTTAGTAGAGAAATAAAGTAAAGCTCTTATTGAATGCAAGAGAAAATATTTATTCCAACTTACTGTTATTCATTCAACTTTCTACTAATTATGTGAAGTGTATACTTTTAAGCATAATGGGATGAAACAAATGTTTTGCAGTTTTTAAAAGGAAAAAAGGCATCCTTTTTGATAAATGTCTTCATTTTGTACTACCAGATGTCTTTCTGTATCCTCTCATGCTTTCTGATTTTATTTTGGTAAGTGTGAGAACAGTGAAATGCCAGCCATTGTAGTCAGTCAGCTTGAGCCCCAGCAAAGATTACACAGTGAGATGTTATCTTAGTGGTTTTACATAAATGCTGAACTTGAAGTACACTTAGCTTCCTAGGATCTACAATTAACCATGCAGCACACCAAAACCCACAGTTGATTAGCTCCATCTTATAGATAATCCCATTTTAAATCCAACACAGAACATTATCCACAAAACAAATTTAGCTAAAGTTCTAAACATAGTTTGCTTTTTCTCTTTACCTTTATGATGTTCTAAAAGAAAAAAAAAAAACCTAAGGTTTAACAGTTATAATACATAATTACACAAGACTAAACATCTGGATTTTTTTTTTAAAGGCAGCAGGAATTTGACTAGAAATAAATTTCAAAGTCTGTCAGAAAACTGCTCAATATATTACTTCCATACTACGGGCATTTTTGCTAAATGTTTTGCAGTTTGGGGTCCATTGGCACAAAGATTCCCCCAGCAGCAGTCAAACGATGCTGAAATCTACCTCAGTTGATGATGCCACTAAAAATTCAAGATGAAACTTCAACATTCATCTGTGCCGAAAGGCTGTGACTCTGAGGTGCGGAGCTCAAGACAGAGGCAAGAGGCCTTCACATGCTCCTCTCTCAATTGTATCATCAACACATCAACGCTGAAGCCCGTGACAGTGACTTTAGAAAAAGGTGTTGTGAAGTTATCTGACTTTTTAGTTTACCTTGGAAAGTTGCAACTGTGCCTGAGGAAAGAGTTTTAAAACCTGCTCTGTGACTAACGCCTTTGGGACAATATCCTTAGGAAACAACCACACTAAGTTTGGTGGTCTTTACCAATGGGACAATGGAGTAAGTAGTAACCTGGGTCAACATATGTATACACACTTTAAGAAATTGCTTTTACATCACCCCTGCCCAAAGAAAGAGTGAAAGAGGAGTTAGTCAGTGTGCATTTTAGGTTTCTATTCAATTTGCTACATGCTATAACAAAATGAGCCTATAGCAGCTGTATAAATATTTCCTAAAAGTCTCCAAGATCCTGATGGAAAACTGGTTTTCTAAGTAGTATAAGGAGACATCTGCTTAGCCTGCTCTTCCTAGCTAAAGACTATGTATACGTAGGCTCCAGGTGACCCCCTGACTCAAGACAGCTCAATAGCAGGTCAGGAATAAGACAGAATAGATAAGAAAAATATGCAGAGATGTCAAACCATAGAGGCAGTCACAAATCAAAAGTTGGTTTATAAAGGCTAATCTTGCTTATCAATCCATGATCTTTGCAAAGTAACAAGTGGACATCAGTGAAATAAAAGGAAATGATAAAGTAATTTTTTGGTCCTCAGCAACTTCATAAATCTAACGCATAATGTCAGCTCTAATGGATCCTACAACATAGCTGGAAAGGAAATCCTAAAATAATGAAATAAATATGGATCATATAATACTACATCCTGCTAAGTCCTAAGACAAAATGAGGGATCCATGAGCTTTCCTGAAGGAGATGTTGCTTGAGACGGGACTTGGAGCATGACTAGATTTAAACCAGTTGTCTTCAGACTTAGAAACTATGCCTTAGAAACACCAGAGTGGCTTTTAAAAGTTACATGTTATAACCAGGTCCTACATCTAAAGATTCTGAATTAATTAGTTTGGGGTGAAATCCAGGCAATGGTGCTTTTTGAGAGCTCCCTAGGTGATTCGAAGGTGTAGGTATGGTTGAAAAGAACTGAATAAAGGGGTAGACAGGAATATCCCATTTCCAAAATGAGAAAGAATAAAATAGGAAATAATAGAATGGCATAACCTCTCCCTTCAAGAAAGTTAAAATCACTGAGGGAAAAAAAGGACACAGATACTGTAGAACTAGCAGTCTGAAGTCAGGTTTTAGAACCCTGGGTCTTTGATTCAACTGCTCATTCAGCCAAAAATTATGCATCCAGGACCATGCATGAGGTGCTACGCCATGCTACTGGCTAAACAAAGGGGAGGAAAATAAACAAGGTCCCTAGCTTTAGGGGCATTACAATCAAATGGAAAAGAAAGACATAATAATGGGTTTGGTGCTATGGATTGGTTTAAAGTAGGGATGTTATGATCCTCTGTATCCTTAAAAGATCACTGGGACTGAGATTTGGAGAACGAGTCAAAGGAGGGTCCACACGGAATGCCAATACATCAATCAGAAAGCTACTGTGCGAGTCCAGTCCAGATGTCAAGGGAGCTTGGATTAGAACAGCAGGAGTGGAGACAAAAAAAAAAAAGTATAAGACTTCGATAGATATTTAGGAAGTAAAATAAACTAGACATTGTGCTGAACTGGATACAAGGAGTGAGGTGAAGGAAAGGGCCAAAGACGTGTTCAAGGTTTCTGGGTTGATAACTTGATGGACAGTCGTGTCACACACTGAGATTGAGCCCACTGGGAGAGGTTTGCAAGAAAAGATCATAAATTCAGATCACATGTTAGTTCTAGGAGCCTGGAGACACCTGAGAGTGTATGTCAAATGGTTCAATATACCTAAGATGACCACAGATACCTGTTGGCTCAGGACTCTTTCAGTTTGTGCTGGTTGTCCTGGCATCCTGTCATGTAGCGCCCACTTTCACTTGCAAATCCAACCCTGTCTGGATGATAAGTTAGAAGATCTCCCTGGATATACAGGTCTGGAGCTACAAAGAGAAGTTTTAAGTGGAATATCTGTGAACTGTCGGCTTATGAATGAACATTGAAGCCACGAGAATCTATGATAACCCGGGGTGGAAGAGTAGACACAGTGGGAAGGCAGGGGTCTAAAAGCTTGTGTCTGAGGAACTACAGTATCTGGAGGCCAACTAGAAAAATACAAGATGCTAACCAAGTAGAGAGGGAGTTGCTGAGATGTCACAGAGCATAGGAAATCGAGCTCCTCTTGGGCAACGATGCTGAGAGAAAATGCAAGGACAGCTGCAATGCAGTCTTTGGACATAGCTACGCATTTACCTGAGACTCAGTTCTGTCCCATTTAAAATTAAGGAGCTCCATCTGTATGATGTCTAAATGTCTCTCCACTCTTAGAACTCTTTAATTCTAATAAACTAAAAGTGCAGATTGAGGTAAATGCTAAACAGATCTACAAATACTATAGCAGTATGGGAAGAGACAGAGAGGGGCATGAATAACTAATTCTACTGAGAGAATCAAGAACAATGTCACAAAGAATGTTTAACCCAACCCAGAAATGGGAAGACTCATCCCGTGCTTGGGAGACAACAAGGAAATCCACCTGCGCGAAGTACACTGTGCACAAGAGACGCCCTGGCAGGCGGGTTGGAAGGGTCGTGGCCAGATTACATAGTACGTACCTCGACTCCCATGCCAAGGAGTCTGGGCTTCATCTGATGAAGGGGGGCCACTGCGAGTTTACAGGGACAGCAACACGATCAGATGAGGGTGTTACAGAAGATACTCTCCAGAGGCAATCCAGAAAAATGGATTGGAGAGACAAAAGACTGGTGGCGGGAACAAGACAGAAGACATCCTGCAGTCACCAAGATGAGGGATGATGACAGCCCAAATGAGGAAACTGGCAGGGAAGCTGGAAAGGAGGGGTGGCTAACAGAAACTCCACGAAGTGGGAATCGGCAGGACTTGATGACTGATCAGACGTGGGTAGTGAGGAATGAAGCTGTCTTGAAGATAGCTCTTAAGCTTGTTTGTGTCTCCTCCAAAATTCATGTTGAAACTTAGTCTCCAATGCAACAGTATTAAGAGGTGGGGCCTCTAGGTGGAATTAGTGCCTTTTACAAAGGCTGGAGGGAACTAGCTAGGCCCTTTTTGCCCTTCTGTCCCTTCTGCCCCGTGAGGACACAACGCTCGTCCCCCTCGAGAGGATGCAGCATTCAAAGTGTCATCATGGAAGCAGACCGACTGCAGTCTCACCAGACTCTGAACCTGCCAGCACCTTGATCTTGGGCTTCCCAGCCTCCCAACTGTGAGAAATCCATTTCTATTGTCTGTAAATTATCCAATCTCAGGTATCTTGTTACAGCAGCACAAACAGGCTAAGACAGTGACCAAAAATATCACTGGAAAAGGAAAATAGCATCGGAAATGATGAGGTTGAGGTGACATTTGAACTAATCCCATCCTACGTGTTCTCTCTTCCTGGAGTTCCTATGGAGTATACAGTTTGTGTTACACATTTTTGGACTTAATTCTAGCTCTACATTGTCAGCACTGCTAATTATTGCACATTTCTTTGGCGCTTCAAAAATATGTCTTACTATTTTTTTGCATCCTTTTCTCACAGAGTCTAAGCTAATATTGGGCTCATAATGGGTGCTTAATAAATAATAACTTACTAAAGACATTTGAGCTGAAAGACAAAGACTTCCTTTCATTGGCGTCAACTAACGTTTCACAGACAAATGCTTAAAATCGCCTTTTCAGCCAGCCTAAGCATGAGCAAGACCCCGTCTCTACAAAAAATAGAAAAATTAGCTGGGCACGGTGGTTCACACCCATAGTCTCAGCTACTCGGGAGGCTGACCCATGAGGATTGCTTGAGCCCAGGAGTTTGAGGTTGCAGTAAGCTATGATCATGCCACTGCACTCTAGCTAGGGCAACAGAGCAAGACACTGTCTCAAAACAAAACAAACAAACAAAAAATTTGCTTTTCAGCATAACATTAAGAAATTGTCCAGGTTTGATGGCACATGCCTGTAATTCCAGCTACTCAGGAGGCTCAGGCAGGAGGATCGCTTGAGCTAGAAACCATCCTGGACAACTTAGGGAGACCTCATTTCAAAAAAAGAAAAACTAATATGTTAGTGGATATATGCTTGCATCATAAATTTTTTTTAATTTTTAAAATTTTATATTTAAATGATAAGTAAGAAGTATATATAATTTATGGGGTACAATGTAATGTTTTCATACATGTATACATTGTGGAATGAGCAAATGAGGCTAATTAGCACATTCACGACCTCAAATATTTATCATTTCTTTGTAGCGAGAACATCTAAAATCCTCTCTTTTAGCTATTTTGAAATACATAATACATTATTGTTAACTACAGTCCCCTTACTATGCAACAGAACACCGGCACTTACTCCCATATCTAAAGGAAACTTTGTACCCACTGACCAAAGTCCCCCCATTCCCCATGCACCCCCCAGCCCAGCCTCTGGTAACCATCATTTCACTGTCTACTTACATGAGTTCGACTTTTTATGATTCCACGTATAAGTGAGATCATATGGCATTTGTCTCTGCATCACACATTTTTAAAAGAAACAAACAAGACCTATCCAAACGCTAAGTAATGAAATTTCTGTTAATCAAATAGGAACATTTTATTATATTCTACATTATTTTATAATTATTTCTATTCAATATATTTTAAATAAATTATAAAATTTGGCCACAAAATTTCCATAAAAATTTTTCTGGACTCTCTAAACACTGCAATTTAAATAGTGGCTGAGGGCGGTGGCTCATGCCAGCAATCCCAGCAGTTTGGGTGGCCGAGGTGGAAGGATTGCGTAAGGTCAGAAGTTGGAGACCAGCCTGAGGAACAGCGAGATCCCCTCCACAAAAAACAGAAAAACTAATTAGCCGGGCATGGTAGCTCATGCCTGTAGTCCCAGCTACTCAGGAAGCTGAGGCAGGAGGATGGCTTGAACCCAGGAGTTTGAAGTTGCAGTGAGCTGTGATGATGCCACTGCGCTCTACCTGGGGCGACAGAGCGAGACTCTGAATAGATAAATAAATAAATAAATAGTATATATTTAGGCCACATGAACAGTAATGTGGAAAAAATTGGCCAATTATTTTCATTAAAATAAAAAAGAACCAGAATATACTTAAAATGTTGACCCTCTCAAGATGGTTTTTTTTCCATAAAGTATTCCAGTCATCTGACATCACTAAGGGATACGTCTAAGTAAATTTTAAAGATAACTTTCATATCCCTGAAATGCCAAAAAGCTTCTCCTATAAATACTGGTAAAATGCATCACACATATTACCCTCTTTTCTTAAGTGATTCCAGATCCTCACTATGGGCGTTCACCAATCTAATTAGCACTATAGTGTACACCGCTGCCCAGACAAGACATAGCATGCTTTCACTTTGCTGGCTATCCACGGGCTAGACTGGAACAGTGTAACTCAGCTCCTGCTCCCCTTGAGTTTAGCACTTCTGATGGGTAACTCAGCAAGCCAGGGGATCAATGCCGTTAAGAATTATTCATTAATTAAAAGTAAGATTCTAGGTGACAGCCCAAGTAGAGAGCAGTTCTGTCTCTGCTTTCTCGGTATTCCTACCTAAATTAGGGAGCTAATGGTGCCACCATTCTGGCAGCTGGAAAGTGCATGTCACCATCATGATACACACACGCACACATACTCACACATATTATCTATTGCCCACTGCACACCTGACCCACGTTTAAGTCCTCTCCGTGCTTTAGCTCATTTTATCGTCACGGCCACCCCACAAGTGGCATGTTTGCATCCCAGTTTTATGGAGATGGAAGTAACCCCAAAGTACAGCTGGGACTTGAATCTCAGTCTCCAAATTTGACTCCAACACTCTCCATAAAACCACACTGGTGAGCACAATGTTCTCTACGTGGTGCCACTGACAATGACGCCAATGACTGAAGCCACTACAGCCATCGCCATCGCCACAGTGTCTACGGCGTGGGGGGTGCTGTGCCAGGGGCATGACAACAGCAACGCCCAGAGCCCTTGTTACCAACCCCTTGTTCAGAAGTGGCTTTAACCAAGGTCACTAGCAAGCGAATGATAGAAATGGGATTTGAAGACTTCTCTAGTTCCATCTAGAGCCCAACTTGGTCAGCACAAAGTAATGAAAAACAGCAAGGCCAGGAAATTTTATTCTTCTTTTTATCCAATTTAATGAGATGGTTACAACCTAATCCAATATGTCATAATTAACTTTGGATCCTTCCTTTCTTAGAGAATTTAGTATTAGCATTCAAGCAACATTGAAATGCTAGCAATATGTGTATAAGTAAATACACACACACACACACATATATATATTATTTATAGCTAGCCATTGGAGTTTTCCCAAAATGATAGGTGTATTAAGGGTGTCAAGAGCCTTGTACACTCAGTCCCTGGAGGGCAGAAGCCGGAGCTGAGGAGACAGGGATCTGAAGTAGTCGGACGAAAGGGCAAAAGAACAGGCCCTACCTGCTATTGCCACTTAACCCTTTGCTTCCTTGGCATGAACAATTCTTACAGAAGGCTGGCTGGCAGCCTGGCTTTCTGTTTTAAAGCAGGAAAAAGTGTACTGCAAACTGAAAACGTTTTCTCCTCCAAAATGGGTAGAAGAGGATGACATTTACGATTATCCACAATCTGGACCCAAGCTCTCTCTCCAAACCCTTTGCAGATTTCTCCACGGGGATCCTCTGCTCTAGTCCTACTGCTCATCCACAGTCTTCCAAACTCATAATAGAAATCTCAGGCCACATACTGGTGGCCCAAGTGCCAAACCCAGCCTTCAGACCTGTTTTGTTTTATCTCTATTTTGTGTGGTTCCCCCTCCCCACCCAACGAGCTAACATTTGAAATTCTAGAGATTTCACATAATTCATCTGCTGGCATTTCTTGAAAAATCTCACAATCTGGCAACATTAGATTTCCCCCTCACATGGCAAAAGCTAGTCTCGAGGCGCGATGTGGCATCTCGCTTTGGAGGAAGCACGTGCCCGTTAGTTCGCGGTCCTCACCACTCCCTGTGTCTCTCTGACTCTGAGGCTGTGTCAGCCTCATTTATCATCAAACTCGCTCTGTTGTTTTTTTCTAACAGCAAAGAAATATTTCTCTGTACCAATGTTCCTTTCGAAAATGGAAAAACGAGAGACAAAGAGAACTACACATTTTAAGAAATATGAGAGAACATACGTCTTGGTAGAGGTGAAAATTTAATATGCAAATAACCTAGCCAAGTTCATCCCTGTGTTCCCTGCTGGCATTACCACTACCTGGTCATGAAGTTAGGTTTGCTACGGTTGATCACTCCGTCGCTCGTTCTGTTTCCCTCTCCTGGAACGCCTTTACCACTCCTGGTCACGTGCCTGTCTTTTTCCAGAGATCTACAGTCTACAGCCATATCTTTTGTTCTCCTCTAAATGCTGACAACTCTTTGTTGGCAGTACACATTTAACACGAATCATAGGCGATCTTAAAAATAACAGAACCATAGACTTTTGGAGCTTGAGCAGTCCAAGGTGATGACCTAAGCCTAGAGGCCACAGATCTTTTGTAGAGAGGAGCTTTTCTCTAGTGAGGATGCTTGACATTGATGGAGAGTGAGGGAAATTTCATTCCCGCATCAATTATTTACTGATGGACTCCTCAGGGCCAGGCACTGTGTCAGCAGCTGAGGCTCCACTGAGAACAGGGGAGAAGGGTCTCTGCCTTCACAGGGTTTTTGTGGGCAAGCGTGCAACAGACATTTTGCCAAGTTATTCCCCAGGGAAGAGGCGATTGGTCAGCCTTTGTTCTTCCCAGGTCACTGACTTCCAATGCTCCACTTTGTTGGGTGTCTATAGCTGAGGGTGGGTGGGGAGGAGAAGAATAAACCATGTGTTCTGATTCTCTCTGCTCACTATGCTTTTAAACATTTAGGAGCCCCAGGGCACCTTTGTTTGTTTGTTAGCATGTCAGGGGCCCTTCCGATGTCCGTAGAGTTTCAAGGTACTGCTAAGGACTGTAGGCTGCAGGAAGGGTGCATGCTAGAACCATTAATTTTGGTATCCCCTTCAGTTCTCTGGCATTTCAAAGATCCATGGGCCATTAGAGTACAGCTTGACCAAAGCAGTAATTGTTCCATTACCTCTCTAACTAACCTTAATTACGGTCAGTCATCTCTTTATATCCTGCCTTACCAAGAAATGAAAACTTCCTAGGGGTCTGAGCTCATGTTGTATTTCTTCTCATCTTCCCTACGACACAGTCACTTGGACACAAAGACACTGACAAAAGATGTGGGATTTGATTTACATGAACTGAGTTTAGAGAGGGAAAATGGCTGTATAAATAAGGTATACATTAAAAATGAAGATATGCATTCAAATCAGAGCAGAGCTTTATGATACTTACATAGGCTCGTAATTTTTATAGGTTCAATGGCAGTGGTTCATTATTGATTTCTAATACATTAAACATAAGGGGAGAAAAATTTTAAGTTTTGACTGGTAAACAATGAATTACTCCCTGAACAATTCTCAAAAGTTTCCCTGACGCAATCATTTTTCATATTTTAGCTTTACATTTGAATGCCTTCTTCCACAATCACTATGGTCACATGAAAAGTACCAGAAAAACGACATAACACATACAGGTCTATCTTCTCCAAAAGAGGCTTAATTTATCCCATCCCTCAACTGCCCTCCTTATACTCCAAAGAATTTTAATCAGATGGCAGATATTCTCTAGAATCTCAAATAAGAAGAAAACAAAAATAATTGTGTTTATAAACGATTTGACAACTAAAAATGGTAAGTATTAAACTCAATAATTTTTCTACACTTTTCTAATCTCAGAAAATATCTTCACTTATTCATAGAGACGTCCAGTCCCATTGTACAGATTGAAAAAATTATGACACTATAAAAGAGATATTACAAATAAAGAAGATAGGCTTTCCTTAAAAGTTTACAAAGTTAACATTTCTGAGGGTTCCTAAATGGCTAGAGTTTACCATTTTGTTCTGTGCCTAATGTGAATGCAAGTAAATATGTTGAATTTTCTCCAAAAAGCTCTCTAATTTCTACAGTTAAATCACTGCACATTTCTTAAGTGCCCGTGTCACATCAGTCATATCAAATGATATGCAGGGGTTTAATAAATTTCTCTCTATAATATCATATTTTAATGGATTTTTAAAAAGTGAAAAAAACTATCGTATTTTTTTTAGAGCTTAAATGATGGCCATCACTTTAGAAAAACGACCCATAGAAGTATGGTAACCTCTTGATTCAATGATGCTTAATTCCATAGACATGAACTTGTTCTGGAGAAATTTTTAAATTTTCAGTGATTTCTTTTTTGTTTGTTTTGCCTAATATCAGTTAAGCCAAAGTTGTTGTATTTTAACATTTGTAATTCTTCCTAATAACCAGGGGCATAATGATTTTAAAACTAATAGATTCAT
>RJWJ010003958.1:52572-80917 GCA_004363605.1 Indri indri
AAAAAAAAAAAAAAAAAAAAAAAAAAAAAAAAAAAAAAAAAAAAAAAAAAAAAAAAAAAAAAAAAAAAAAAAAAAAAAAAAAAAAAAAAAAAAAAAAACTCAAACAGCTGTGGAGACAGCAAAGATTAGAATCTGATAGTGGCTTAGAATAATGAAGAAAGGGATTGTAAGGGTTCAGCTACAGAGCTGATGAGAGATAGAAAGAAAACCTGCTCTTCAAAATCCTTAATCTGTATTGCTTCTAAACACCAAATTAAAACACATACATTCTAAGAATCATAGTCAACTTGATGAATAATGTTTCTCAACCAGACAATTATTTAAGATACGTATCAAATCTTATGTTTTACTAGCAATAAATTGGAAATTTGGACATTACCTAAAATACCTGAAAGTCTTATTCAAGCTCTTTTTCTTCTAAAAATCTTATAAAATAATTTAAATTTGGTTATATCCAGCTAGGTTTTGGATAGCATTATTTTCAACATAACATTTATACATGTTATGAAAGTCTATAATCTTTTATCAAGTCCTGAATAATCAACTGTCATATTAAAGTAATCATCAAAATAATCTTTGAAAATAGTTTCCTTATTATAAATATTTTCAATTTAATATTTAAGAATAGAAAGCAATTTTTATATACATATATCTTTATATACATATAATCTTTAAGAAGATAATACCTCAGAACAGAAATATGACAATTATATAGAGCTATCTTTTGAGGTTGATAGTATGTTTCATTAAGTATAGAAACACCAGAATTATTTAAACTGTAAAAAAAACTTGCTGTATTTCCTCACTTGGAAATTTTTATAATACCCTTAGTTTTGCTACTCTTTTTAAATTTTAGAAGCTAGTAGCCTCAGAAATGAGACCATTTATTAAGGCAAATTAATTGCCCATAATAAATTATGCTTTTTTATGTGGCATCACTTGTGTTTTACAATTAAAATGTCTCACTTAAGGAATAATTGAAACTTTTCAATTTTTAATAGGATCAATTGACTTCTATTTGATCAACACAGACTCAATGGAAACTGATATAAATATAAACACAATCATGCAATCTGACCACTTAATTTTTAATATATTTCTTTGACCAAAAAAAATCTCTTTAGAATACGAATTTATTTTTATCATTCATGTCATTTTTATCAAAGCTTTGCATGAATCTAAATGGGAATATACTCACATAACACAATGTTCTTTCATTTTCTTGTTTTAAATCCGTGACCATGCTTACTATTTTACATACATGTTCAGAGAAAATTAACTAACCCTCATATATATGATGGCTTCATTCTTATAGGTCACTATTTTCTTTCTCAAGTTGCTTTCAATATTACTGATAAGGAGAAAGTGTATGGAGAACTTCCATCAGGTCACAGACTTTGCAGACATTACTGAATAGGGAAACCACTTAAATGACTGAGTACTCCATAATAATCAATGCAGTGGTCATCTGGCGTAAATGGAAAAGCATCCTTCAAAACTTCTCTGGCTTCATTATAGTATCTTGCATCAAAATATTAACCTCTGGATTTTAGGAGCAGAATCTATTAGTGCCTAAAATATAGTTAGACTACAATTCTACATAAATATTAGATTTGTGAAAAGAACCAATTAACTTTTGAAAGAAAATGAAATGATGACCAGTCTAGTGCTACTTGATAAAACCATTGTGTAATAGATTCTGGGATCACAGATTTAGGGAAGAATGTATAATCCTTCATCAAAGAGTGGCAGCTTATCCACAAAGCTTCCTATTCCCGATGGGCTATTCTTTTAAAAGTAGTAACGAGGACTTAAAAACTATGTAACACTCTTCCACCAAAATTAGCTATTTATACCAAAGATTTTTAATCCTGAAAAAACCAGAACCTCACCCAGGAAGCCTTTGAGATACTTTCCTTTGGAAAAAAAAAAAGCAAAATGTGCATTAATAATTTATATGTATTCCTAAACCAAATGGTCATGTTCCAGACTTAACCAGAGGTATAGATGTTTTTAAAAGGATAAAAATAAAATAATAAAAAACAATCCCTAGAAGGCTTACATTAATAACATTTGTCCGAGACTAAGAACTATTTATACTTTGCTTTCTTCAACATTTAAAATTTTCAGAGTGAATTATATAGCCTTTCAAAGTTCAAGTGGTAATCACGCAACCAATCCACATATCTTACATCACATTTAAATGAAATATGCAATACATTAATGATTTAAGTAATTCACATTACCCTTTGCTGATAGCTAAATATAAAATATACCAAACTTGTTATGTTAAAATTCCCACCTGAAGTACAATACAGTTTTTAAAAGCTACTTTCATCAGATGATGGGAGGAGAATTAACTGATGGCATCTCATAGAACAAGCACTTGGTCCTCTCCAGATCTCTCACTTGTCACAAGATATCAAACACCTGCATAGTGGAGTTGAACTAGATCTGAAAGCTCAGATTTTATACAAAACTTGAAGAAAAAGAGATTAGACTTCTGTCATGGCTACACTGATTGAGGGTTGACCAAAGTTGCTAACACCATACTTAAATGAAATGCAAGATTATATTTTTATTGAAATTACCTTAAATCAGAATACCAAGAGTTTATGTATCTTAAAATTTAACATTTATTTTACAAATGCATTCATGTTGTGTGACTTAAAGACAATAAAATATCATTCATCTTTCATGTTTCTAATAAATAACTTTTTGGTTATCTGTGTGGATTTTGCATACATGTGTAATAATGATATCCCCCAAGTATATAAATTACATAAAATGTGATATTCATTAAACTAAGGTATTTTTATAATTTTTAGAATGCCAGATTTATCTGACCATCTTACTTCTTTTTTAGGCTCCCTTAAAAACACAGATTTCAGTTAGTGTATGTTTTCATTACTAATATTTTTTAATTCTTTAATTAAGGACTCCAAAGCATTTTGCCAATATAAAGAAACATCTAAAGTCCCCTGCATAGTGGAAACACATAAATGATAAAAGCCATAAGGGTACATAATTTAAATTATTAAGGTTTATTAATATATGCCTTTATAAATCAATACTTGAATCTGAAAATATATAAAATTAGGTCTTTTCTGTTTGAGACTGTATTTTCAACTAAAAGGTATTGTGTTTCAAGTTCTTACATGAAGAATTTTAAATATAAATTTAATTTTGCATTGATTTATTTCCTTTTAAGTCACAACACTATGCAAATACTGTACTAGCTACTATCTTATAAATTAAAACAAAATAAAAAATTATATTACCATCAAAACACAGGATAAAAAAATGTTTTAAGTATTTTATCTTTAGTATTAATTCAAAGTCCCTGCCGCACATGTAATTTTTTTAAATTAGTAAAAATTAAAGAAAAAAATCTTATTGGTAAATGAACTTAACAAAAATTATTTATAAAAATTTGTAAGGCCAGAATCTTTTCATTCAGAGATTGTATATTCTAGGATAAAAGTAACCATTGAAAAATAATTTTGCTTTACATAAGTTTTTAATCACAGAAAACATGATAGGGTGCTCTATTCATATTTGTCAAGAAAAAATTATAAAGAGGCACAAAAATTACTTTAAAAGTAAGAATTCATTTCTGGTTTGATAGGTATACCTCACCTATGAGTAACAACTTTAATTCTTGTTTAAATTAAAATTTATTTTATATGTTAAATATGCTAGCACCTTCATGGGAGAAAAACAAATTGAAGCTTAAGTGGAAATATTAACTTATAAATGTATTATAGATGGAAAATGCCTACTCTGATTTAATTTGAAGGATAACATCTTGGTAGAAGTTCTCTTTAGCCTTCACCCCTTTCTGAATCTAAATTCATTGATAGTTTTATAAGACAACAAGCATACTTTCTTTTTCCTAGAGAGTATGATTATTTCAAAAAAGCTTTTCTAATTATTTTAGAATTTTCTGAAAGTATTAGCTAACAAGATGAGGATTAACATTTCAATTATTTTCATTGTGTCAAGTTATTCTACAACTATTACTGATATTATCATATGATTCAGCAATATCTTTGTAAGAAGACTGCCTTATTTCTGGGACAATCAAGAGACAAAATATGGTTATACTATAGTTTTTATTCTTTTGCAATATTATAGTGAGTCACTTATTTAAATGACTAGATTAGTTGTTATTATTTGCAGTAATTTTAGCCTGCATTTATTATTGTCATCATTATACAAAATTAAAGTGAAAAAAATTTATAATTTTAAATATTCATTTCATTTTTGATTAAAAGTATAGAAAAATATAATAACTATGTTCAAGATGCTTTTTCTGCTCCTAAGAGGAAAAAAAAGTCACAGATTTTTTCTTCTTTAAGAACTATAGGACTGACAGCTTTCTTTAGCTGGAAGTTATTATAAATTCTGAAAGAAATAAAATTTACAGCTGTCTTCTTCTGGTTTTCATAATTATTTTAAATGACAAGCCCTATACCAGTTTTTTTTCAGAGCTATTTAAAAGAACCAGTGCCTTGTCAGTTTTTTCCACCTACATGTTGACAAACTCCAAATTCTCTCATGAAAGTATTAGCATAGATGTTACTTTAAAAGAGCATTTGGTAGACCGAAAATAAACAACAGGAATACTTTTCAATAGGTTCTATTTATAATTACCAAAATAAACACAGTCCAATATAAGTATATTTGCATGTGTTTCATGCAAACCCATTAACATACTTCATACATTTCTTATTGTAAATTACATTAAAATAATTTCATCCTGTCTTTTCACTCTCTGCATAACATACCTTCCAGTGTGTAGTCCAAGAACATGAACTCTCCTAAGAGACCACTGCAGTACAGAAGGCACATGCTGGACACAATAGGATGCTGGAGTCGCTCTTGAGTGAGGACCTCTTCTTTGGAAACGCTCTTATTATCAAAAAGACACCTCCTCCCGCAGAGAGGGGGGTCAACCATTCTAATCATAAAATATTAGTTGAGAGTAACTTAACTCATGATGAAACAATCCACTCTAATAAAAAAGTAGCTTTTCCTTTAGGGGACGGAGGAATGGGAACCATGAAGTCACGTCATCCTACTATTCAGAGGTGCTTCACTACATTCGCCTATATTCACAGAGGGGCTTCACAGGCTGACTGAAGGGGGACGGTCATCACCAAGCTGCTGTTTCTTTCTAAGTAACGGCAATCTGAAGAGGACTTATCATAAGAATTCTGGCAAGTGTAGTTCATAATTGAAGAAATAACAGAATGACAAAATACATTGATTAAAAGCCTTATCTTCAAACATAAGAGACCTCTGACAGTTACCTCCTAAATGGTCTTTTTAAATAATCAGCGTTTTGGGTTTTTTTTAAAAGTCTCTATATAGAAAATTGTAACTTGGCATTTGGTCCCATATACAAAGAAATCACACCTATGAAATAGAGCTGTTAATATGTTTTCTTTCCTCCATCAATATAAAGAACTATGTGCAATATTTGGAATCTCTTGGATTCATTTTAAAAAACCAATGTTCTAATTCTTGAGCAGAGATCTAAAAGGCATATACTTAAAAGTGAAAAAACTTATAAGTTGTTTTCTGTACTTACCAAATTAACTTAAATGACAAAATTTGCCCTTTAGACTACTTTTCCTGCCAAATTCACTGCTACACACAGAAAATGTTCAAAGGACAATCACTCATTAAAAAAGATATTCATGTGCATAGTTTCTCCCCCGCTTCTCCCCGTTTCCTTTTCCTTCTTCCCTCCCTTCCTCTTTTCATTCCTTTCTTCCTCCTTCCCTTATCTCCTTTCAGTTTTGAGACAGAGACCAAGTAGACCCAGTTATCAAATAGCTAGTTATTATTAAATAACACAGTCCCACCCCAGGGCAACTAAATCACATTACCCTCACCCCTTCCCAACTACTGTAATAGAAGTGAAAATTATTCCACAATATTTGAGACTATGTTATCAATAAACAGTATCCCACAATGACTTTTACATCATTATATAAATAATACAATTTTATATAAGTGAGTGCAAGTGTGAACATATGCACTATGATTTACCCAAAACACTTCATTTTCAAAAGGCGTTATCTTTTTTTGCATGCTCCAGTGTAAACTAGGGGACTATAAATGTGGGGAAAATGATGAAAAAAAAAAAAAAAAGACAACAATTTCCAGAAGCGATTATTAAATCCTAAACTTACAAAAAAGAATGGAACCAAAGCTTGGTAATATGTTACATTTCACTTCACACATGCTCCTAAACATATTAAAATTATCTATTATCTGAAGGAAGTCGAGGAACTCAGTTAAGACTGCCACCTATCATAAACTTCTTTGAAAGGTCAGTGCTACCCGATCCCAGCTCTTGTAAGATTCAAAGAAAGTATTGACAGGGCTGTAAAGTCTCTTCATTATCATTATTATTCTTACATGTATGGTTTCAATCATCTACTTACTATACTTATGAGTATGTCCTATGTTACTGACATTAATTTGCACAGTGACTAATTTAAAACAGAAAGACATAGGTTTGAGTAGATCACTATCTTTAATGAAGTCCACATAGGTATTCTAACTAGGCAATCGCCTGAGTTATTTAATCAAAACTATAGAAAAATTTATCAAAATTCCTTTAAAAGAATGAATCCTGTACTTTGGGGGTATGAAATATCTACATATCTTTGAGCATGTTTCTGCATTTTGATAGTTTATATTCTAATGGTTGTCTAAAATAATGCCTTGAAAATGGTAAAGTGCATTATCTTAGCATTTAAAACTGTTTTAAATGAATGTTTTAAGCTGGGAAAACACCAATCCAACACCAATAGTCTACAGAGAAGAAAATTAAAATATAACAAGAAACATAGTTCCTACCAAGCTTTTTCTCCTGAAAGTAAAGAACAATGTCACTGTGGGAACTTCATATGCACTATAAAGCAGTTACATTTTTTTTAGAAATCCTATATACTATGGGTATATTAGAATACTTACCTATATTAATCTTATATTCTATGCTTTTTCATATTTTATTTTATTGAGACTACAAGCATATATTATAATGAACAATGCAATATGGACCAAAGCTTATGAAAATCTTAATGCGGTTTTTCAGAAGAGAATAAAAAGCTGATAAAGTGGAAGCTGACCAGATAAAAATAAGAAACAAATGCAAATATCACAGTAGGAATGGATAACAGTCACCATCTTTCCATGTTTCCATTAAGGAATTACCTCCAAATGCATTACCTTTCATTGTCAGAATTATACCTACCACCTTATGAAATAAAGTTATAATATATGTGTAAGATGTACACCCATAATTCTAAGAAATCCCTGAATAAAAGTCAACTAGAATGTTGATATAAACAAAAAAGGAAATAACCTAGATGGATAATGATTACCATTTATGACTGCAAAGGCTATAAAATCTTCTGATGAGCAAGAAAATATGCCTTGAGGCATATTGTATTTGAGGGAAAAAAGGCTATTTTAATTGAAAATGCATTAATGAATTGTTTCCTCGTGCTTTATATAATTCTTAGAAAAAGTTCAAATTACGTCCCCAAAAGGATGTTTTAATTATGAGAAGCAATATTTTGAAACTCATATAAGGCATCACACTTGTTTGGAAACAAATGACTTCTCAAGATGGAGAAGTATTACTATCAATCACCAACGAGTTAATTCTACATAATAAGGCAGGTTTGGATGCAAACTGATCCATTGTGGAATGCTGTATCTAAAATTGATTACAACAGCACTCAAAATGAATGCAGCCCTCCAAACCACTTCTTTGCTCAGAAACATTAATCTCAATTAGAAAGAGAGCTTCATAATGGTAATGCTTGGTATAAAAAAGTGTAAAATAAATCAGGTTTTATAAGACACAACAATTAATCAGTTTTCAGACTAAGAAGGTTTTTTTTATTGAATCACAAAATTTCCATCAGGACTCTTAAAACAGCTGATATCTCCAAAATTAAGTCTTAAATGTGTTTTAAAAGAAGCCTACATAAAATAATTTTTAAAACTTAGTTGTTGAAACTTTTAAATAACATTGTATTATTGTGCTATCCTTTCAATACACTTCTTTATTGTGAACACATGTGTTAAATTCTTCTCTGGACTATCATTTCACTTTTTAAGACCAATATGAACACTGACTTCAACTGAAAATTCAAAGAAATGTATAATTGGTTGTGGATCAGAGTAAAAGTTAGGTGGCAAATTATTATATTCTTGGCTCACATTCTCAACCCACATAAAGAAAGTATATCCTGGAAGTCAAAATGGACATTTGACTATCAAACCGAACATTGGGTAGATAAGCAATGTGTAACTGAACATGTTTAACAGGTTTCTACAACACAGCTTCAAGAAAAGGGCAGATAATTCATTACTGCTGCTGAATACACTGATTCACATAAGTATAATACTTGGATGACATTCTGCTACCATGCAGAAATCAAATTTTTAAATGGTAAAATAAAGGTTAATAAAGGGGGGGTACATGTATTTATTAAAATAATAAATATTAAAAAACTAATAAAGTTGGCTTTTTGGTGCTTTTATACCAGACCATGATGATGCTCCAAACTTATTTCCTAGTATCATTGTAAGTAGGATAAACTTCAGCATTTCCAAACATATTTTCACAGCTATTACAAAAACATCATTTTTTTTTTTTTTTTTTTTGTACATCCAGCCTAACCTTGATTCAGTATTTCTGACAGGTCATTCTATATACAATGACAGCCATACAGTTCTTCCTGGTTTCTTATTTGCTTGACTCTTTACAAAAAGAATAATTACTCTTAGCTCTCAGAAGCAAAGCTAAGAAAGACTAGCTTGAACTTACTAACTGGATCATTATTGTTTAGCTAGGTTTTCTTTCCGAATAAATTAAAAAACTTTTCATTCTATTTAGGAGCTTTCTTCTATTCAAACATAAGCATCCTTATCTTTCTTTGTCTTCACCCTAATAAAGCAGGTTCCCTTTTCTAAACCAAAAGACTTATGACACGCCTACAAAATCATAGTAAGAAAAGCCTCTATAATTTACCCAAAACATTTCTTTCTAGAAAATAAACACAGCCATACAAAATAATTCCATTTGGAGAAATAACTAGTCATAATTCTATAAATCTATCTGCTTTACTTCAAATAATGAAGCAATTTCTATTAGTGTCCATATTCTCTGTCTATGGGTTGCTAACTTTAATGCTATTAACATAGGATATTCATATAGTTTTCCAAATATATAAACACTGCCATAGTTTTAGTATAACTACATTTTTCATAAAAGCTGTGCAGTGTATATAAAATACATACTTGTCTTATTTGAAGGAAACACTTTTTCTAATATTATATAATCTTTTTCAAGTTATCTAAAATAAAACATATTTACTATTAGAAAAAACAGTACCTTTGCATAAGAGGGATATTAAAATTCATGCAATAAAAAAGGCAAGATTGTTAAGGAAAATGTAACAGGGAGAAACATACAATCTTGAAATATACAATAGAATGACTAAACTCATTATAAACCCCTATCTTTGAAGAATTTTGGAATAATTTGTGAATGCCATGACATTTTAAAGTGGGATTAGCAAGTCTTATTACTGAACTAACCTCTCACTCTTAGATCAAGAATTAAATATTTGCTCTGCATTTAGAATCACAAATCGAAACTTTCAGGGCTCATACAAGAATTTTATATACTAAGAAATACATACTCAAAGTTTTAGATAATTAAAAGTGTATTAAGGAACAGGCAAAGCAAGATTGTTAGTTTATTTATAAAATTTTGTGTTTTAACTGAAAGATTAAAATATATAATGATTTATAACTACACATTTAATTATAAACTCTTTTCCTAATATACTATAAGATTACCAATACTTCTCCAAGCAGGCAATGGGGAAAGGGGGTGTGCGTTGTCGTATTTTAAACAATTTCACTAAGGGAATCAAATCAAGTTCTGTTCAGTTATTAATACCATCTTTTGGGGTACTCTTCCAAGCTTTCCAAAGATGCCACATCTGCCTTTTTTTGTCTTATGACAACAGAAGAGATAGGTAATGCCTGAACATATTTCTATTTCTAGTGAAAAGACCACCCAGTGGATTCTGCCCGAGTCTACAAACGTTTGACAAATACATTGTCAGAAGATAAGAAATAGAGTATTATGAAGAGACACTCCTGTTCTTTCCCAGTTGTCTGGAGCCCTGGAAAAAGTCTAGGACAGCTCTCAGCCTTTCATTTCTATTGCAAGAAGTACCTGGCAACTTTTCTCCACCTTTAAATTATAATGACTTCAGAAAACAAATGTATTTCATGTATTACAAGGTAGAATTAGTTACCCTCTCTCCACAATAAAAATTAACAAGTTACCATTACAACTATCTTAAAGGTGAGGCAGTAAGAATAGAATCCAAACTGCAAATAAGATGCTCAGCAAAGATCAATCAGAAATAACATGCCTCAGCCTAAAATATGTGAAGCCTTTTCCAATCGGTTGTAAAATACGATACGGACTTAAAGATTGAGTTGCAGACTCATAAATTTGTAATTTTTTAAACGCCCAGTTCAGGATATGTTTTGTTTGTTTCCAGCCCCATCCAGAGTTTCCAGATCAAGTTTCAGTCGTGATCCACTACTCCCCACACCACCCCTCGCCCCTAATTCTCCTTCCTTCACTCCCTTGCAACTTGGCTCCCTGATAGTTGGGGGAGCTTTCCCTCCACTTCCCGGGATAGTAGTGACATCCCAGGGCTTTCTTCTCGCTGGAAGCCCCACAGGATCCTGTCAGACATCCTCGCAGAGGACGTGGGGCCCCGGCTGGAATCTGAGCATCACCCAGATGAGGGCAAGACGGGTTGGACTCCCCGCCCCCACTGAGCGCCCAGCCTCCGGGCTGCCTTCCTCGGGAAACACGGGAGCCCGGGGGCTCCCGGAACAGGGGGCGCAGTGCCCAGGTCCCCAGGCGAGCGGCACCGGCGAAGTTCCCACCTGAGCAAGGCAACCTGAGGTGTCAGACGCGAGGGAGGGGCGGGGATGGGGAGGCCGGGAACCCGGAGGCCGGACCCGGGGAGAGCCTGCACGCCAAGGAGATGCTCCACGGCCAGCCGGGCTGGCCAACTTGCTGCCGCCTCCCAGAGCGGCTGAGAGAAACGCACAGCCCGCGCCGCTCGCGCCTGCCCGCCCACCGGCTCCCGGCACCGCGGCCCGGGCACTAGGACCCCAGAAAGGAAGGAGGGCGCGCCGGCGGCGGCGCCGCACTTACCGCGCTCGGCTCGCCCGCACCGCTGGCTCGCTCCCCGGCCGCAGCCACCGCGTCCACCGGAGCAGCGCGCACACACGGCGCTTGGCCAAATTCAAAGGAGCCGGGCGCGGGGGAGGGGGCCCCGCCGAGGGAGCGGAGCGTGGGGGCCGGTGGGGGCGGGGAGGGGGAACAGCAAGTGTTACAACTTCCTTCCCTGCCCACCGCCCGGCCGCGGCAGCGAGGGACGCGGCGAGGGGAGGGCAGCGCGCGCGGAGCGCCAATGAGTTCACTTTCTTTTTCTCCCCCGCGCTCTCCCCCTCTCCCTTCCCGCCGGCCCCCTCCAGCCTCCTCCTCGGCGGACGAGGCCCGGCCGGAGTTTTCGGTTCTCCGCCCGGGAGCGGGAGGACGGAGGCGGCAGAAGAGGAGGGAAGGTGAGGAGGCGAGCAGGGCGCCGTGCCAGGGAGCAGCATCCAGGACCGTAATTGTGAGAAGGGGGGACGCGCCGGCCGAGTGTGCCCGCGAGCAGGCGCGTACACGTGTCCGTGTGTGTGAGAGAGTGTGAGAGGCAGAGGAGAGCAGAGGAGCCTACCATGCGCTTCCCCCGGCGCCGATCGCGGGAGAGCCCAATCACAGGGCGAGCTGGACCCGGCTGTGATCATTTATAATCCTTGACTCCTCCGCTCCGCCACTTGTCAAGATGACAGGTACTTTATTTCTTCTTCTTTATTCAAAAAAAGAGATTCCCCGTTTACTGCCTTTTTCTGTCAAATGGGATTTGCCGGACTGAACCACGTTCGCCGCCCCTCCCTCCTCCCCTCCTCCCGGCCGCGTCGGCCCGGGAAAGCACCGAGGCTCCCATGCTGTGACCAATCAGTGCATCTACTACTCTCGCCGTGATTTAGGGGTCATCCATGAATAACACTTCAGGCTGATGAATGGCTCTTGCCGGCTTTCGGCTCTGATGAGGGGTCTGCCCGCCGCTGATTGCAAACACTAATGAACTTACAGCGCCATTCGAAATGCACGCGCACCAACAAAGTGCGGGGGTACGTGTGTGGGGGTCTGCGCTTTTCTTCTCCGGGTGGCGGGGCGGAGGACCTGGGGGAGGGGGCGGGTAATTGCTTTGGACTTAAGTGGAAACACTTCTCTGTGTAATCAAACCTCTAACCTTCTTAGAAAACTACTTTTCCTCATCTTCCATAGGGTGGGCATTTCGGGTCAGCTGAGTCACCCGAGGAGGTGGGAGTGCGAGACACTGCCGGGAAGACGGATCCGGGGCAGAAGGGTGTAATTAAGGATTTCCACCCCCGTAGGCGGCTCGTCCTTTACAGAGCCTCTGAAAATGACCTGCGCCTTCCCTACCAGAGTGTCCTCTCGTCCGAGACTGAAAAGCGCAGTGACCTTCGGACGGGGGAGGGCGGCACTGAACACTCAGACTTCCTTACAATCCCCAGCTCCGCACTGTCGTAGAACAAGTGTCCGCCCCCGGGTTCAAGTATCCGGACCTGCAACAAGCACGAACTGGCCAGGGGCAGACCGTGGAGTCCCCGAAAAGGCCCCAGACCCCACATTTACTCTCTCTTTCTCCCCATGCTCCCTTCAGATTAGCTGCCAAACACTACCCCTGCGTCAACTTTGTTTGCCGTGCGAGGGAAAAAAAGTTGACTGCTCTACAAGACACTGCCACTTGCTACTCACTTAAGTTCCCACCAACACACCGGCTCCTGGCTCCCCAGCCCCGCCCGGGGAGCTTTCTAAGCTGCTTGACGTTCCGGCCGTTCCGGAGTTTTGGAACAGCAAACGCGCGACCTTCGCTGAGCCGCGCTCTGGCTCCGTGGCCCTGGAACCTTCAGACACCTTCTGCCCCGGGACGGGCGGGGTGGGGCGCGCGCGCTTGGGGCGGACGAGTGCGCGTGGCCCCGCGTGGGGCGCCCCAGCGTCCCCCGCCCTCCCCTGGGACCTGTGCAGAGCTGAGAGTCAGCGTCCGGGCCTGCCCGGGGCCGCCGCGGACCTGTCCTCAGAAGCATAGGGAGGGACTGGTGCGCTCCCAGCCTTCTCATTCCACCTTCCACTTTCCACTTTAGAGCGGAGGGTGGAGGATTCCACCGACCTGTACCTGACTTGTCTGGGCCAGGGGGAAATAAATACACTTGCATTTGTAACAGCATGCAGAACAAGAAACAGATCAAGCACCCTGAAAACAAGGACAACGTCTGAACCTTTATGATCGTTGCTCTAAAGTTTGGCTGGAACTGACAAGTAGAATCACTGAACTCGACTTTGTGTGCCCAGGCCCACAATCTGAGTTCATGAAGTTGCTAAGTGACCCGGCGCAGCGCAAAGCCTTGAGAACTCTCAGTAATAAGTGAACTGGACCCGCTCCCAGGGCGCTAGTGACGAAAAGCACCACAGGCATATCTTTGCAGGAAGAATCTAGAGTCACCCTGGGGTGGATCAGTCTCCTTCTTGCCATTGAATTTCACACTTGAAAAAGATAAGGTCGTTTGGGCGGGTGAAATATATCCCCCTCTCATTCTAGCCATTCTCGTTATCTTAAGAACACGTGGCAATTATGAAGGTATGTCCCAGATATTAAATGACGATCATGCAAACTACTTGAAATTTGCATCCCTGACATGATGGAAAGGAAACTCCGAGGTTGTTTCATACATCATTTTTGTGGCCCAATTCCCACAAAAACATGCTAAGTGTTTAAAACTTTTCTAAACTGTGTAAGTAATATTCTCTTTTGCTCTTTTGTACCTCGCTGTCTAGGAATACACAATAAAGAAAAAAAGATACTCTGCCCCAATCCTAAAGAGGTCAGCACAGAAGAACTTCGTTGTGGGAGTTGAGGGGAGGAGGCCTGTTTCTTCAGCTCTTTTTTTCTAGAAGCCTCATTATAGCTAACGTTGGTAATAAAGGTAGGAAACAATAGAGCTCATCAAATTTTGAAATGGTAATAAATCTTAGAGTCTGTCTCTAGCCCAGTTCCCTATTACGTGATATTCAAAGTTTTTCAGTATGGGATGCTGAACATTCACACTAAGTGGTTGTGATATAGAAAAAAATACTCTAGAACTCATTAATACGGCCCTGTACGCTCCATGCCAGGCGTCGCTGGTGGACGAAGCGTGCGGGTGTCCTCCCAGCGCCTGTCTGGCGCAGCCTATAATCCACGCAGCGTTCTTGTGTTAAGTTTGGGTCTTCACGGGGTGTTTCTCTGTTTCTCTCTCTTCTTTCTCTTTCTTTCTTTCTCTCTCTCTCTCTCTCTCTCTCTCTCTCTCTCTCTCTCTCTCTCTCTCTCTCTCACACACACACACACACACACACACACACACACACACACACACACAAGTTCCATCATTTGAGGCCGTTAGAAAAGCTGACGTTGTGCAGTGCCAAAGTGTACCACACGCTTCCTCCTCCAAATGAATCCCTGGAAAGCAGAGAGGCAGCTGCTACGTGACCATCATGCTTTTTACCTCACTGTTTTTTGTCGAGAGAGGGCGGGGATGGCAGGTAGCTCACGCTGTGCCCTCGGCAGCAATAAAAACTGGAGCAGGAGAAGAAATGCAAGACGTCGCCGTTTTGCAAACCTCTGGCCGCTCACAGCAAACTCTGCCCGGTGCGGCTGGTGACTTTGCTGTGTTAACGCAGCCGGTCGTGCTCTAGATAATGGGACCGAGCTGGCCGCATTGTCCTCCCGTGGGCCCCTCTTGTCACACAGTTACGAAGCTCTTAGAAAAGAAAATGTGGCGGAGGCTTCCCTTGCAGCACCTACCCTTACTCCTAGAAATGCATGCCTGCGGCCTTTGCAAGCCCCGGAAAAGTGCTGCGGAGGAAGATAATGGGCTGAACCTCCGGATTCATTTGGGGGTTAGGAAGGACGCGCCAGTGCCCTCAGGACTGGGGTAGGGTGGGAGAGGGACGGGCAGGGCCAACAGCATCCTGATCTGCTGCTCCACCCACTCCCCACGGGCCGAGTCTCAGCCGGCCGTCACTCCCACCTGAAAGAGATGCCTGTCCATTTTGGTCAGCATCTCATGTGCCTTCCCTTCCTCCCCTTCTCCGGCTGGCTGTCCGTTTTCTCCTCCTGTCCTAAAGATCCAGCTCAGAGCTGAAGGGGCTGGGTAGCAGCTGCTCCCGCCTCTCTCCCCTGGGGAGCGGGCGGTCTCCGCAGCCACTTCCTCCTCTGACACGCCAGGTTTTCAGGCGTGCAGAAAGGGAGCACCGGGTCAGGCGGGGATGAGGCTCTCCAAGGAAACTTGTGGACATCGCTCGGCTTTATAGGCATTCTTTGGACTTATTATGTCTGCTCTAGCAAACTGAGGCATGAGCAGCCTGCCTGCTGGTTTCAAACCTAGTTGCTGCCAGGGCTGCAACCTCTCCCACTGAAGGGACCCTAGGAACTGATGAGGAACCATGCGGAAATGACCAGGGGAGCCAAATCTCAGGTACCTAGACCTTCCATCTCACCCCTTGAAAAGATCAAGAAAGCCAGTAATCCACATATGATCAAAAAGTGGTTATGTCTCAACTGAGAACAGCAAATAAATGCTGGGCCACTTGAAACAGGGGCTAAAGGCTGGTAGTCACTGAGCCAAACCTGAGTTCTAGGCACCTGAAGTGTTTCAGTTATGCATGTGGCAGGCAATTCATCTGGAACGATTTACAGCACTAGAACTTAAATTTTACATGGAAATCTCTTAAATAGCCTTAAAGTTATTATCAGGTTAGGTTTCCCCCACGCCCCCACCCCCCACCCCTGGCAAAAAATAACTTAGTTCCTTTGGATGTTAGATTGAGGGAACTGTAAAACAAATATTCTAATCTGATCACTGACAAAGTCATAAAATTAAATGACTGTTTATAGTGGAAAATATGCTTTCATTAGCTTAATTAAAGCAAGGTAGGCTTCTCAATGCGCATGCACTTTGGAGCCACTGAGTGGACTGGAGATCAGAGAAATCAACCTTTAAATGGGACTGTGATTTTCCAGGACATTAGCTTGTGTTCCATTGCATAAACCAAACCTAGCCTGTGCAGGGCTCTGACTTTTGGTAAAAATGCACTTGTGGAGCATAACCCAAGGGCTCTCTTGGTTTTGCTAGAGCATTATGAAAGACCCCAAGTTCTGTGAAGGACTGTGAACACAGAGGCATCTTTTAACATGTGGTATTTTCAGTTTTGGTCTAGCTCCGTAGTGTATGTGTTTAAAATGTGCCACATTACTCCACATTAAAAGATGGGACCTTTATAATTAATAGTTATCATGGAGTGCCTTCTAAAATCTGTCAAATTTCTATAAAAAACTTGTCGGTAAGTAGAATATATAATGTATTTAAAGTAGGCACTGGCTACTGGCAAGGTTTATCATAAGTTCATGACACAGCAGGACAGTTTTGTTAATAAAATAATACCCTTTAGATATTTCCGGGTCCAGTCTATATGTTAACTTGTAAATATAGGTTAAAAATATAAGCATCAGTGACTATTATTCAGTATCAGACAAATCGGACATCTTTTTATTTCCCAGAAGTGCCCTAGTCTTTCTCCTGCCTTTGCTGACCCCTTAGTCTGGAATATCCCACACCTGGGGCTCATGGAACACCTAGCTTTTAAAGGCCCCTGTTAATGATACTCTTCTCCCTTAGCAGTGCTTCCACTGTATTTTCTGCGTGCAATAAACAATGGCATTGCTTTTCGTATAGGCCTTTCCCAATAGCTGAGAGCTCCTGGAGTGCAGGGGCTTGACCTTTTTCCTTTTTGAACCCACAGGGCCTAGCACATGGGCTGGCATGTAGGAGATGCTCAGGAAATTCTTGTTGAATGAGTGGATTTGTGAATAAAATATTTTCATTGTATTTCATCATTCTTTTTTTTAATAAAATGTCATTAATAGAATTTACCTTGAAAATATGTTTATTCAGTATGCTTTTCTACTTCTCTGTCCATCAAGTTTTTAATGGGACATGGTCTTAAAATTCTGGTCATTACAGAGAACCACTTTTGACCTTGGTTGATGTTTCTCAGAAACATAATTTGAAGACAAAAACAATGGGAAAAGGCAAAGAGATCAAATTTTGTTCTCTTTTTCAGTAAGACATAGTGTTTACCAAAATTTGGAAAAAAAAAAAATTGTAGCAAGCACCTATTAAATGTAGATACTCAAGGCTTTTTATATTAAATATGATGTTATGTATAAAACCCTATTGTCTTCCAAATTTCCTTTGGATTTTTAATGGTAAGAAGTGTAGAGCCTAAGATGACTGCTTTTCATTTCTTCAAGACAAGGGTTCAGCTGGTATTGGGGAAACAATCTCTGTTTGTTCCTGTCTGCTCAGGAGGACTGTTTCTAATTGATCTGGCATGGAATTTAGTTGGAGATGTGTATGTTGCAACCGAAGCGCAGAGCCTGTATGCTTTGTAAAGTGATAACCATATGGGCCTTATTTGAAACATTTGAGGATTTTCAACATTAACCTGGGTTAAATTGAGCTATAAATTCAACTCAAACGTATATGTCCTGACAAATTCATCTTCACTTCAGATAGATTCAATCCATGCTCCTCTCAGATTAATAAAGATGATGACCGCTTATCACAAATGCAAAGGTTCGTCGTGATAAAGTACCATAATGTTGTACTTTGCACTGTTTAAATGCAAATTGCCCATATTAAGCAGACATTTTCTACTGTTATCACTTTCAGAATGGAAATGTTTAAAAACAATCTCTGGGCAAAGAAAAGGATATATAGTCAAATCTATTTCCTCTTATACTATTTTCAAGTGCACTTTGCTATCATCATGAAGATTTAATTAAGCAAGCTCAGCTAAGATAAAAAGCAAAACAGCTGAAAGTTACTACTTATAGAAACATATTTAGGACTTACACAAAATAATTTATTTACTCTTCTTCTTTTAGGGATCTGAGCAACCACTGAAGGTTAAAAATACAACAGAATTCTATAGCTCCCTCCTCCTATTTCTGAATATCAAATTTAGAGCTTACACTTTGTTACAGATAATAGTACTAAGTTGTGGGTGTTGATGGTCCCTTCCCTTGCAGCTTTAAATTGCCTTGAAAAAGATACAGTTTCTTTAATTAAAAAAGCTGCACAGAACTAATCCCTCTAGCTGAAAAAAGAAAAGTTTTAAGCAATCTCTTTCTGCTCCGAGAGAGAAAGGCAGACAATACCATAACAGATCAGAAACATAAGCTATAGTGTGCAGCCAGGAGCACAGCAGGGAACTGAATACTGCTCCGACTGTGTCATTTTTTAATCCCCCATCCCGGTTTTCCCCGTCTGACCTCATGCTGAGATGAAGTTATCACAGAAGACAGCTTTACTCTCACCAATGAATCCAACCCTGGATCTGTATTATCCTTAGCAGATCAAAACACCGCTTTCATCAAATAGCATTATCTGCATAAAAGGCATGCAATTGCCCGATAATTTCACCCAAACTATGCTATTCATTTAAAGGACAAGAAGAGAAATGTAATTCATTCTTTTTTGGGGGTGGCAGAGAAGAGGGAGACTTGGGGAGAGGCAGAGGCTGGAAAAGCTAACTTACCCCCTTCACTCATGGGAACTTTTCTGTTTTTAACACAAAATCCCAAGAAGGGGTCCATTTAAAAATCCCCCTACTCCTGCCTTTTAAGATTAATTGTTGGAGCAATTTGGTACAGTTTGAGTGACAAAAGTGTAAGTTGTGTAGAAAACTGGCAGTGAGAAATTACAAAGCTTGCTGATGTCATTAGCCATGCTTCCATGAACCCCAATAAAAATCATCATATCCAGTAAAATTGGGGAAGCATAAGAATTAGCTGAACAATTGGACGAAGTTTAACACAATGTCGTATGGTGGGGGGAATTCTTACCGGAGACCTTTCTGTGCATTATGAGAAGTTTGAATCCTTACAGTGGAAGACAAAGACGTATCCCACAATTTAGAGTTGATACTTTGAAAAATATTTAAGAAATGTTAGGAGTAAAGACTAGTGTTTTTTTTTTTTTATTTTGAAAATTCGTTAGCCTCCTTCAGATTGTCTTTTCCATTTTATGTTTAAAGTGTTCTTATTTGCATTGTAGATTGCATAAGCTGTTCTAACAGGCTCCCCTTTAATGGATCCTCACTCCTTAGTGAATGACATCAGTTGTTTTGCTCAAGGTATCATGATAGGTTAGAGCAGTCAGACAAAACCATTTGTGTCAAGTAAATGGAATTTCTAAGAAGTACTGAAACTCCCGTGTGGGTGTGGGTGACCTATTAGGTGTATGTTAATATCCCTACAGTATGTTTTACTCACCATAATTTTAATGATTTAGCTTGAAAATGTAAGTCTTCTACTCAGCGCTTTCAGAATTTACTATGTAAACTGACCCTGCAAGAAATCCAACTTAATCTCTACCCTTCCATCACCCAGACAATATCTATGCACAAAAATGTGTAGGACAAACAACCAGAACTGCTTGAAAAAGGACAACATTAACATGCTTCAAATCCCAGGCTAGGAATGGTCCTGGAAATTCATGAGACAGGTAAAGGGAGTTTTTTTCCCTTGAAAGACATTGGTTCTACAAGAAATTAATTGTCGTGCTATTATTTTTCATCATTGGCATTTTAATTACATGTGTGTATTCTCTAAAGCATTTAAATGTCATTAATAAATATGTTTTTTTCCATACCAGCTTCCGGGAAACTACAACTCAATACTGAAGTGCTCTGAGACTAAAAGTCTATGTAGGTATATGGTCTGCTTGGTAGTAAAGTTCAAATTGATGTTTCCAAAATATAGCTTCATGACATACAAATTATCTGAAATTTAATGTGATTAAGCATTAAACTGTGGTATTTCCTTGAATTTAATGACAGTACTATTTTCATGTCAAACTTGATTACAAGAACCAGCTTTCAGAGTGAGCTGTTTAAAATCCCAAATCATTAACAGATCATTTAGGGTTCAGTCTCACAAAACTTCTTGTCTGTGAACTATCAACTGAAGATATATAAGCAGAGAGGTGAGTTGCACATTTTGCATACATATGCATGTGTTTGAGTGTGTGTGTGTGTGTGTGTGTGTGTGTGTGTGTGTGACAGATTTTAGAAGTCACATTTCTGTCTGAAAATGCCAGGAAAGAAAAGATATTTACATCACCGACACTACTACTACTCTTAACAAACAAATTTATGGTGCAATTCATGCTCGCACACTATTATTTTAAAGCCTATCATTGAAGCATTATACCCATTTGAAATGGAGACAAATAACTTCCTTAGGACTTTAGAAATTTTAAATACAACATAAGATTTCAATATTTTATGTCTTGTTTACTTTCACTCCAAGTCTGTATTTAACTCATAACTGACTCTTCTAAGAGACTAAATCTGAGTCCTCCATAAATCTCCATTTCAGAAGTAAATTAGACCACATTCCCATGAATCTTTGTCTGGAATGCTAAGCAATCATCTTCATGGATCCTGCAATTATTTGTTTATTTAAAGATGACACTAATTTCAGAGTAAAAACTTCCCACATGGGGCAGGGAGAGGTATTTCTAACAACATTTTAGGTAAAGCTATTCTCTTGTCTAAATCTTTGGTCCACTTTCTGTAGGTTAAGACAGCAAAGCTTGGTTTGCTCTGTAGTGCGGTAAATTCCTGAGAAAGCACAATTGTAGATTAAGGTCATGAAATGGCTCAAAGACTCACAGTGAAATGAAGCAAGCTCCCCCAGGCCATAGGATCTGATTTTCAGTTTCTCTGATGGAGATGTAGCTCTGGGTTTTGTTTGCTTCAGGGAAAAACCTAAGAAGCCAGGCATTTCTAGAGCAGACTGGGAGACAGAGGAGTCTGACCTGGGCAGAGAACCATCCAATCTTTCTGTGTTTACCTACCACTTCTTTCCTAGCCTGGTCCTCCACATCCAGCAGTTTTAATCCACACAGTCTATGAAAGACCAGGATTCACCTTCCCGTCTTTTATCCTTGGATAAGATGTCTAGGAGGGGAAAAAGAAAAGTAGGTCATGAGAAGATTAGGAGCTAAGAGTCTATAACAGAGGAAGGAAATTGGCAGTGCCAGAATCTGAGTTAGGGGATAAAGGAGGGAAAACAGACTTCAGTGAAGATAAACTAAGAGCATGCTGGAAGGAAGAGAAAGTGCGAGTGAGATCCCAGCTCAGAGTCCTGGTTTATTGGAGTCCCTCATGTATCTTTAGGCTATTTATACTCATCAGTGAGTACAGAGATCTTTCCTCAAGAGTTTACAGTGTTACTCAGAAACCAGATTTAAATCAGGACATGGTACAGGTAATATTTCTTTTCAAACTGATTGGAAATCAACCTTTATTATATATTGAAGAAGATTTTGATAATAAAAAGGTTCTTTATTAAAATTTGAAGATTATCTTCATAAGAAACCGGCTGTAAATATCTATAGTAGCCCTAGACTGGTATCTTTCTAACTGTAGTCTTTAGACCAACTATATCAAAATTACTTGGGGGTTCTTGAGAAAAATCTGTATTCCTGGCCCCTATTTCAGCTGTAGGGAATCAGAATCTCCAAGGACAGAACCAATAAATTAGCATTTTAAACAAATCTTCCAGAACATTCTCACGTACAGGGAAATTTGAGAAATATTGCCCTGGGTTAAATATTTTGCATAAAGTAAATAGATATTTCAGTTTTATCATTTCCCTATTAAAAAGAAGTTGTGGCAAATAACTCTAGTTGAATTATTTTCAAAAGTGACACATTCTGGCTGGGTGGGGTGACTCACGTATGTCATCTGGGGGTTGTGGGAGGCTGAGGCAGGAGATTGCTTGAGGCTAGGAATTCAAGACCAGCCTGGGCAACATAGCGAGACCCCCAGCTTTACAAAAAATCTAAAAATAAGCAGGGTGTGGTGGTGTATGCCTGTAGTCCCAGATACTCGAGAGGCTGAGACGGGAGGATGGCTTGAGCCCAGGAGTTCTAGGCTGCAGTGAGCTGTGATTATGCCACTGCACTCCAGCCTGGGCCAGAGTGAGACCTTGTCTCTTAAAAAAAGAAAAGTGATACATTCTGACTTAAGGAAAAAACCAAAATTCACAAAATGAAGAGGGTGAGAATATCCACCTGAAGAAATCCCAGCTGAAAATTCAGTGACACTTCAAATTTCAATTTTGAATCATTCTTTCTAAGAGTAGTAAAATCAAAAAGTTATAGAGTGAGATAGCATTTTCCATGTATTTTAATAGTTGGATCACTGCATACAAATTTTTGCTGGCTATTTTGTTCAATATTTTATATATATATATATGAGATTCTAAAATTATATAGATTTTCAAATGAACCTTTAAATATGTATGCATTGTATTTATTATCAGAAATTAAACAATTCTTTGTAGGACCTGGAATAGGAAGTAACTCAACATGCATAACTTTTAATAGAAATCTAGAATAAATATATCAAAAAAATTAAGGGCTTTATTTGGAACCTAGGCATTTACGAGTCGGCATTGCACGCTATTTCTAGGATAGTTTTCAGAAGTATTGCTCATGCTGAAAGCTCTTAAATTTTTAACATAAAGCGTCATTGCTACCCTGCCATCTTTACTTCCTTCTTTTGCAATTACTTGTCTCTGAAGGATGTGACTTTTAACAAAGTACTGTTATTATACTTAAGGATGTGACCTGTTTTCCCTTATATTGCAAATTTAAAGTCCTTATTATGAATAGTAGGAAAAACATTCAAACTAGTCTTTGTTTTTAAGTGGTTGCCTTGACTAATGAAATTATCACTGCTATACCCACCACATAACATGCATTATCTCATGTAATCCTCATAACAACTTCAAAAATAGTTACGATTTTCCCTATTTTAAAGATTAGTAAATTGAAAAGCAAGTCATTTTTTCAGTGTAAGTGGAAAAGCCAGTGGTTCTAGAGCCCAGGATATGTGTCATTTCTAATTGTTTTTAGAGCCCAAACACTTTAAAAATATGACACAATTTCTAAGAGGAAGGGAACTTGTTCTGATCATAAGTTAGTGACACACATATAAAATCATACACGCCCAGAAATACAAACTAGAGTTTAATGAAAGATCAATACCTCTTAAGAACACACACACACACCCCTAATGAGAATTCCACAGAGAAACCACTTTTTTAATTGCTTGAGTCTGCTTTTGAGAAAAGTTATTTTATAATTTGAAAAAATCGAACTTGACGAAACTTTATGTCCTGTTCCACAGAGATTATTCATCTTTATTTGTTACACAAATTTATAATAACATCACCCCAAATATAACATTTTTATAATTCCTTTACTTCCCTAAATAAAATTACTGTAACCCTTAGCACATATTTTTAAATGACGGTTTAAGGCTAGACTTACAGAGGATTTCAGCTCCAGAGTGAAGGTTCTCTCTTCAAAGATTAATCTATGCAGGATAAAGTAAAATCACTGTTTTAAGGACTGTTTAAAAATCACCCTGTTTAAAAATCTCTAAGAAGAGTGTAACTGCTCCAGTGGCCTTTGGCTTGTAGAAGTTGGTAATCCTCTTTAAAGGACCAGGCAAGCTAAACAGGGTGAATTGTAAGCTTGCTACTACTTGAAATTACAAATCATTGAAAAACTGTCCATGAGAACACCTTAGGGAGTAAATGTGGATAATAATGGTTTATGTGTGGTTGCAAAACAATAATGAACCTGTCTAATCAATTGTTCTGAATAGCTATAGATCACAGTGGAAGGAAAAATACACATCCTTATTGACCCCTTGCGCATTCTGTTACATTTCATTCTTGCGACTTTTGAATGGTTTCCTTTTACATTTAATCATGCAGGGACAGATTAACCCTGAAATGGTTACTCATAACTCTTCCTAAAAGGCAGAATTTAATATAAATAGCTGAAACCAGAGCAGAAAATAAACTTTTGCCTCTTTATGGATATGAAGTATTAATGATAAAAAAATGCTAATGTCAAATCTAAATAAACATAAATCTTGATGCTAATCATGGGTAAGTTTTTTAAAAAAGGACTTAGTATTAAGGAATAGACTCATGTTAGATTCATAAATAAGAAGAGAAATGAACTACGGCCTGATCTCACTTTGTTCATTTAGGTTTATCTTCCTAACGGATGCATATTAGTGCAGACAAAAACTATTTTGCCGTGATCTGCAATGACTGATAAAACTATTAAATGATTGATTGTACCGGGCACATTGATTTTATGTGTATGGGCATGCCATATGTTCGGGGTTAAATTGCGGAAAGGAATCTCTTTGTCTGCTCTTCACTCTCCCAACCCCCACCACATTTAGATTTTAGACAGTATTTGCATTAGCGCAGTTCATATTATGGATAGCTGTGGAAATAATTAGATTAGTTCATTTATGCAGATGACCTGGCCAAAAAACCACTTGAAACATCCAGGATCACCATCACCATCAACAAACTGAACTGTTTGTCAAATAACAATTTCATTTCATCCTGGGGTTAAATCAGCCACACAAGAAGTCATAGTTCTTTTTCTCTGCTTGTCATAAGATAGTGTGAGAATCAAATGAGATAACAGTCTTACACTTTAAAGGGCTAGAGTTTACTATTAATATCTTGCATTTATCTAACCAATCATCGGTCTTCCAGTCAACGTATATATTAAAAAATCAAAATAAATGTAAAGTGTTCTAGTCATAGGCTTAATGTAATGGTTTGTGTGAAGTAACGCTATGATCTTTCAGCTTTGTGTTAATTGGAACCATCTATTTAATACCAACTGTACAGATCTGAAGATGGAAAAAAAAGCATACAGGATTGATAAACTGTTTTTTTTCTTCTTATGGTACTGTATTATGCTGAGCCATCTGTGCTCATTCAACAACTGTTTATTTTAATTGGTGATGAAAATGTGCAAGTGTACCAAGTTCAATATCTCTGACTAGGGAAGTAAGTAGACATCTCAAAAAGTGGCCTCCATGGAGCTTGATGTGAAGTCTTCATTTATTACGATATTACTTAAACACATGGTACAACATTTTGGTGACTGTTAACAATGTATGACTAAGTATTAATCAGCTATAAAAAGAAATGCAATTTGTATGTGTGTTAAGTTTGATCCATTTCTTTAATTTGATAGCTAAATTGTCTCTAAATATAAAATTCTAGATTTCAATTAAATTGTAGATTATTTTTGTAGTTACGATTTCCGAGACCACTCTCTTTCTGAAGTATGCTTAAGAAAAAAGTATATTTTGCCTAGATTTAGACAAAATGGTATAATCTAATTTAGAGTAATGAACTATTCTGATTGTTTTGATTTCTTTGCAAATTTATGACTAGATTAGAAACTTCACAATAGGAACAATAGTGACCAGCTCAATATAGATTTGTATACTGCATTTGGAGATACCCACACATATCTATATACAAGGGCTGTCTGGACAGTATCCAGCCATGTAACTGTTTTCGTTATATTAACAGTGGCTGGATACTGTCCAGACAGCCCTCGTATCGCTGTGTATCTGTGTGTGCATATGTCTATTTCTATGTATCTTTATCTCCCTCCTAGTATAGTTTTATAGTTTGTCTATGTTTTTAAATAAACTAAGCTAACAGTCTCTCAGCAGCATATAATTTTAAGGAAGATGCTTTACAAATAGTACAGTTGAAAATCTACCTCCTTTTTCTTAATGTATTATTTACCTAACATACATTTATACCTATAAAAGAATCAGAAGAATCAGTGTAACAAAGATAACTTTCAATCTGATTATATATTGATTGTCAAAAGGCTTATTTCAGCAACAAAAAGTGCAATGATAACCTTTATGTGGGATGCACTGTTTGATTATACTTTTCTAATTATCTTACCTTTTATAACTAGAGCTTTCAATTTTTGTTTTTTTCTTGAAGGATGATCTATTGTATTCTTTCAAGCAAGGTGGTTCTGCTGATGTGTTTGATAATTTCAGATACTATGTTTTATAACTTTTTGATCATATATAATACTATGCCTTTTAAATTTTTGATTCTTCTTCATTCAGGAAGCAAGAATTCTGAAGAATGAATTCTGATTAATATTTGACAGTACTGTGATACTCTCAAAATACTTACTTCCATGTTTTCCTTTTCTTCATATTATACATTAAGGAATATAAATAGATTTCCATGTCTGTAACACATATATTTTAGGCTAAATATACTTAGGTGCTAATTCAATTGATTTATACTTAACACAATTTATTCACTGTTACCTGCTATTTTTGACTATATGCATTAGCAACATTTTTTCACATTATATTTATTATATGAATTTAAAATGACTTGATAGTTATAGACTCTGTACAATGCTAGTTATCTGTCACCTGGGAATGTAACCCATATTCCCACCTTTTCCATAAGCTTTGTTGCCACAAATCTTTCTGGGTGGCCTCAGATTAAGGCAATTTCTTCCCTCATGACCTGCTGTAATTTTTCTGTAATGTGAGTAATTGTGGTGACAGAATTAATTTGAGTATGAAAATATGAGGAAAAAAGGTCTATCACATTTTACTCAAATTAATTGTCAATTTTGTGAAACTGGATAGTAAGAGCAAGCCAACTTCTATAATGTCAAATCAAAGGGAATTTCTTGAGTTGATTTCTTAAGTTTTTCAAGGGTTTAATACAGTTCCAGGGATGAAATGAAAAGTAACAATTATTATTTGATGATAAATATAGAAGAAGAAAATATTCAATTCCAGGTAGATATTTTAAATGAGGATCTCCAAAATTCTCAAATTTACCAAATTGGTTCTAAGTGTAATACCACAGGGTGATGTCTCATTTTTGAGACACGAGAAAAGAACGATAAGTTAATAATGAGTTGTTCACCTTAAAGAAAACTTGAATCTTAATAGGGAAAAATGAACAATAAAAAAGATAGTTAAAATTGTCAAAAAAGGAATAAGTACACCAAAACTCAAATTTTATTAATAGCTCCTATGCTAATAGCATAACTACAGATGATACTTAAAAATGCCTCCATAGAAAAAAAAGGATAAAAAGGTAACACTTTAATAGGGAAATGAATGATCATATAAAATAGGGTTTCTGAGTTTTTTCCCACAGATTTTATTCCATGGCATTTTTGACTAAAATGAAAAAATAACTAAAACAGCATTAATAATACTATTGGGTAATGTGGACCAATGAACTATATTATAAAACATTTCTATAATACTAAATAAACCTATAATTCTTCATGCTACATATTATTGGTTTCAAAGTTAATATATGTTATATAAACTAACTTTCTGCTTAAAGCTGCTTAAACTTTCTAAAGAGAAATAAATTTTTTCACATAAAGCAAATGTTCATTTAATAACTTACATTTGATTGATTTATTATATATATCTTAATTAATACCCAACTTCCTTAATATCCAAATTTGGTCACAGCAAAATATACTTTAGCAAAAGAAAATTGACAAAGAAAAACAAGAATATTGTGATTTTTTTTCCCATCCATGCTAATATGCACTTTTCTGAATATTCTAGTTTGCATGCTGTATAGACTATATAATATTATTTAAAACAAAATTTCAAAACCATTGCTTACTTCATAACTTTGTTTTTTAAAGAGTATTTCAGTAAACTTTGTTCTGCTCCAAGAGAACAGAGCTCCTTTTAAAAATGCAGCAAATAGTTTCAGCATGATCTTTTCCTTTATGTTTTATTTAAAATGTTAATGGAGTAAATCCACAATTCACATAATTTATTTTGAAATACTTTTGTTCAGAATAATGCATTGTAAGAACAGTGATATACAGACAAGTTCCCTTAAAGAACATACATCAATTCAGTTCCCTTTTGAAGCATATTGCAAATGCCCTCTAACAGGGCACAGCAACATTACATAAATCATCTTATATGAAAAATTAACATGACATCAAATATTTATAAATATTAATGTGTATGTTAATATAACCAAAGCTGTAACAAACAATCATAACCTTGCCAAGTTTCCTAGGACAGGCGCCGCTGATAATGATATCCATTATCTCTGGAGGAACGCACAATTATGAAAGTTATGCACAG
>RJWJ010003959.1:0-80499 GCA_004363605.1 Indri indri
AAATTTTCCACTGTGATGCATACAGAACATTACTTTTTCCCAGTCTCAAAACTGTGCCATAACAGTGGTTTTTGCTTTTTAAGACCAAAAGTCCCGAAACATGATCCTGTCCCACTCTTTCCTCTCCCTACCCACCAAAGTCCCCATAGGATCCCAAAGGTGAACCCAAAACTCAGCTTCCAGAAAAAGAGATAACCTGTTCAAAGTTTGAAAATTGTTGGTTCTCACCCACTTCTAACCTTCAAGCTATTAAACTTAGCTAGAGTGTCCCTTTCCTCAGCTTGGGAGCAGTGATCAGAAGCCTTGAGGCTAAATGGAGCAAGGTTAGGCCTAAGCCACCAGAAGCATCTCCCCCAAGAATCCTCTTTGAAGATAGAAATGGCCATCGACATGAGTCTTCAGTCCCCGTCTGTCTGGACACCTCACTGTAGGCCATTTCGCAGAATAAAGCAAGAATCAGAGGGAGACTCCTTCAGCTCAGCAGTTTAGTAGTAGGTTGGTGCTAAACTTCTGAGCATTGGGACTTTCTCTATCTTGCTCATTGCTGCAATTCATGATGTCTGACTCTTCTAACCTAGCACGGTAAGGAGGGGTGGATTGGCATAATAAGACTGGAAGGATCAATGCTAATAGAGCTCAGTTAGCAATAGAGAAGTGAGGCATCTAAAATTACCCATATAATTAGAGGCAGAGTTTATTCTAGGACCCCAAGCCCCTGAATTTCTGCCTAGCACTTTACCCACAATAGTCTACTGCATCCTGAGGTCTTTTTCAATCCTCAGATGCTTGAGGACTTTAGATAAGTGAATTAAAACAGTGTAACATAATTGGTTTCCAAAATATGCTATGGAAACCACATTCTTTTTTTAGCATTATTTATCTTTGCTCCAACTAAAATTCTCCTAGATTGGAAGGCTAGCACTTGTCATTTGTTTAGTCAGTCAACAAACATAGCATTGTGCCCTCAGTTCCAAACACTGGGCTATCTCCTAGGACAGAACAGAATGATGAGCAACACAAACAAGGTCTACTATGTTTACCGTCTAGAGAATGTAGCACTCTACAGTCTGACACTGAAGGAGAGACTGGACAATTATTTTGTGAAAAGACTCTTGACAAAACAATGTGAAAGGTACTTCTTCCAGGGTCACTTGAAGGTAGATTGATTCAAACTCTGTTACTAACTATAGAAAAGAGAATAACCCAGGGTCAGAAGAAATGGACAGTCCACACTTTGTCCTACTCACTGATAATTCCTAGCCTCCCCCTGCATGGTCTTGAATTATATCATTATTCTATAACATATAAAGTCTATCCCTTGATTCAGGAGTCAGGTTAACATGCTTCTTTAATAACACAGAGCAGTGTTTAGTGACGGCTCGCATTCTAGTACCAAGAGTCATGCTGAGGCAGGACTATAAATTATCAACGCTTGAGCCTTGGCCTTTTTAGTCAGTTCCATTTTTCAAAACAGGAAAATAAACTGTTTTTTTCTCATTGACTTCGATCCGTCTTGGTATTTTTTTTTAATAGAAGACATCAAGAGACTTTGCATGTTGCATGTCTAGTCTCCTCTATCTGGTCTTGCCTTGTCATTAATTCTTAGTTTGGGAGATGGATGGCCTGTGTAGCTATCCTAATTCATGATACGGTACTGTCACTAGCCTATAAATAATTAATGAAAGGGGACTTTTCTAGTGAAGGAAACTGTCAGGCGCATTAGATTTAAGTCCAATTTCAGTTCCTTTCCTGTAACTTTTTATTGAAATTTTTACAGTGTAGAATCAACTTTCAGCAATGCAATAAAATGACACTAATTCAGACAATGGGGGCTTGGGAGGGGGAAGGCCAGTTAGAATGAATGAAAAATATATTTTTTGAAGTGAAGATTTATTCCTTTAAAGACATACCATGAATTAAACTCTGCTACCAAAGGCTCTTCTAGTGGAACTGTTCTAGCAAGAGACTGCTTGGTTGCAAAGACGGACTCACTCTAGTCTAAGTAAAGGCACATGGATGGATATGGCAGATGCCCTCAGTGCCCTGCCCACATCTCCTCAGCATTCACTGATCCTTGCATGCTGATGGCTTCTTTTTCCATTTTATTCTATTTATATTTTTTATTTCAGCATATTACAGGGGTATAAATGTTTAGGTTACATATATTGCCTTTGCCCCACCCAAGTCAGAGCTACAAGCAGTTCAGAGAGGTTTGGAGAGCTCCACCTAGCAGGGTGAGCAGCGAGGTTTTATAGAACAAACACGGAGGCAAAGTAGAGAAATCATCTGATTGTCTACAGTGAGGCATCTGCCTTATTTCGGCATGGTGTGGTGATTTGGCTGCCTGTGATTGGGTGAAGTTTGGCTGTTTGTGATTGGCTGAAATGTGGCTATTCATGAAAAAAACATACCTTGAGTTAAAATTTATCAAAACTTACACTAACACAGACTATACATGGTACTATTTACAGTCTAGAGAAATGTAAAAAAAAAAAAAAAAAGTAAAATGCAATATTCAATTATAACTGCATAAAATTAACCGTAGTGCATATTGTACTACTGTAATAATTTCATAGCCCTCCCTTGTTGCTATGGCAGTGAACTCAAGTGTTGCAAATATTCCCTTAAAACACCACTTGATGCTAATCATCTCCACGTAAGCAGTTTGTTTCTCTAGTAAATTGCATATCACAGTACTAAGTGATCTCTTGCAATTCTTGGGTATTTTTTATTGTGTTTAGTGTGATATCATAAACAGTACGGAACCCATACAAAGTGCCACTGGAGATGCTGGAAGTCCTCTATAGAAACAGAGAAAAATCATGACATCACAAGAAAAAGTTGAATTGCTCGATATGTACCATAGATTGAGGTCTGTAGCTGCAGTTGCCCACCATTTCAGACAGATGATTCATTTTGTAAACAGATGACATAAACTTGAGGTATTGATAAATATAATACAGTGCTGTAAATGTATTTTCTCTTCCTTATGATTTTCTAAATAACATTTTCTTTTCTCTAGCCCACTATGTTTTAAGAATACAGTATATAATATATGTAACTAATACCTATATGTATAATCACTCTTCATGTTATCAGGAAGGCTACAGTCAATAGTAGCTATTAGTAGTTTTGGGAGAGTCAAAAGTTATAAACAGATTTTTAACTGCAAAAGGGGGAAGCTGGCATCCCTAACCCCTGCATTGCTCAAGGCTCAACTATACTCTGTTCATACCAAGAGCTAAATCAACTTTTGTGGAATGAATGAATGATAATATGTAAGACAATATTTGTTAAACTGTGGCTTCTTTTGAGGCTGAGTTTTAGAAACTTAAGCATAGGCAGGAAACAGAGAGATGCCGACAGCTACAGGTCAATCAATTTATTGTATCATTAAGGATTTGCAATCACTCTGAAATACTCTTTCCCAAAGATAAATCTTGTCTCTGAAGTTGATAGTGAATGAGCTTAGGTGTTTTTGTGTTTCTGTTCATTCTAGCCTGATTAACATCTTAGATCTAGGCGCCATGCACGTAATAAAGAGTGACATGTGCACATTGGGAGGTTGCCTTGTGGAGGGATTAAAAACAAGGAGGGGCTCTGGCACCACACTGTCTGCTTGAATCCTGGCACAGCCACTTACTAAGTGACCTTGGACAAGTTGTTTAACTCTCCATGCCTGCTGTCCTCATGTATTAAGTAGGAATCAAAATACACCCTGCCTTGTAACCTCAGTTTGAGGATTATTTCCAGAACAGCACTTGGGCCTGTGCTTAGGACATAGTAAGTCACAATAAAGTTAGCAAGTGTTATCATCATTTAGCAAAAAGTAGGTGAAAAGCCTAAAAAATACATCACTATCTAGTGAATATAGACTCTTTTCCATGTGCTTTACATATTTTCAAGAAAGATAATTCTTAAACCTTGTAGTGAAAATGGAAAACACCAGCAAGGTTTGCCATTACACAGATAGACCGGGGTGAAGGTGTGAAAGAAGAAAGCTAACCCTCTTTGAGGGTCACCTATCTGCCAGGCACTTGCTGTACATTACCTCATTTACAGTCCGTGGCATTCATTCCAGATCTGTGCAGCTCCGGATCTCGCCACACCACTCTCCCTCCCAAATAAAATAAAACCCTGCCCATCTTTATCCAGTGAACTCTGTAAGAAAGCAGGACCGTGATGGTTTGAGTCCATCTCAGCCATCGTGACCTTGAATGATCTCTCTTTGGTCCTCTATCTCCTCCTGTTTTCCACCCTAGCTTTCTTTTCTTTCCCTTTGGACAAACTCATCTAAGAGCAGCCCCAGGCCAATTAAGTCCCTAAGTGTCCTGGTCTTATTTTTCCTTATTCCTGGACCCTGCTGGTTGTGTGGCTGCTTCAACTGCCAAACCCACTGTGAAGCAGCTAAACCAGTGCGTTAGCTTGGAAGAGCAGGCAGCCCAGCCCCTGGGTGTTCTCTGAGCTGTACACATCTTGCCTCTGATTTGTTTTCATTTCATGGATCAGAGAGAAGACTGTATTTTTACTGGGGCTCCAAAGGAAAGATACTGTGACACTACTGCTTTAGGCATCCTACTGTTTGGGAATCTTTCCTGTGTTTTCAAATTGCAGTGAAGCAACTGACTTTTAAAAATAACAAATTAATTTGGGGTTTGTTACATCCATAGGCTTGCTTCTTGAAGAGTCATTTGATGGAAGTCTGGGGAGTGACTCCATCATTGTCTGTAAGTGTCACTGAATATACCTGGGATATAGCCACGTTAAGCAAAATATTGCTGGTAAATAAAGTCATGTAGGGGTTTTCTAGTGGATTTTTATCACCTACCTGATTCTGGGCTATTTCATTTGTTGGCATTTAGCTTACAAGCAAATATCCTCACTAGTGCAGAATAGGTGTTAAGTAAATAAGGAAGTATGCAAATTCTCATTATGCTCACTGGCTAAGGCTTTTCTTTCAGTAGATTGAATGCCATTTCTCAGGATTCAGTAAGCTGGACAAAATATATCAGCATGTTCTTTCCTCTTTTTCTCCCCTTACCTAGTCAGGACTAATGAAATACCATTTATTTAATGACATATGCATTGTCTGTTTCCATTGCATCTGGGGACTTAGTCCTGCGATCTACTTTCTTTAATTATCTGACTCCAAAGAACATTTCAATAGTCTTTTCAAGACATTCTGAAGTTATTATTTCACTTTTGAATAAGAGTTACTCTTCCCCTCCAGACACATAATCTCTAGTCATTTTGTTCAGAATAAAGTTGACAATTCATTTGTCTCCCAAGCAATAAGACATGACTACCTCTGTGCATAATGAAGGATTCCAAAGGCTGCATTTATTGTGAGGCACATAGCAAAACTAATTGCATTTAACCACAAAAGTCTAATCAGCATAAAAAATTAGAATATAGACATTCATTGAATGATAGCACCAGAAAGGACTTTGGACATAATTTATTATCAGCTCAGCTTGCAGATGAGAAAGCTCAGGCCCAGAAAGAGTAAGAAACTTCTGAAGGTCACAAACTAGCTCCTGGCAAAGCTGAGTCTGAAATCTTGCTTTCCAGGGTCTTTATACGGTGTTCTTTTTTCTTAAACTAATCTACTTTCTCATCTATTTTGCACTTTGAAAATATATTTTTGAATGTACTTCACAACAAATATAATTTCTTGGAGCACATACATATTTTAAATTTTGTTGCAAGACCAGGAGAATGCTACCTACACCATGCAAGATTCCTAGCTCTCTCCCCAAGCTGGAAGAGCTTTTACTCTCTGAATTCCATATGACATTCTTTACCTATCACTTGCCACTTGCATCTTCCTATCTTTTATTACATTTACTTGGGTCCATGTCTTATCATCTCCACTAGACAATGAGCTCCTTAAGAGCAGAATTTGTCTTTTACATCTTTGCAATTCCCTTAGTGCCTAGTACGCTGGCTGTGTCAGTGTGGATATGGAATCTCAATCTCTTTCTTCCTTTTTTTCCTCCTTCCCTACCCCTCTAAACTTTTAGTGCCAAATTCCAAGAGTCTTTAGAGTAATATTGACTCTTTAATTCTGAGGAAAGAATTTTCTGTTTATTTTAAGCCAGTAAGATAATGGTGCAGTGTAGATGATATGCAGGAGTCTGTAACTTGATAACGTAATAATATTGCACTTTATTTCTGGCTTTCAGTAAATTCAAGTGTGGTGAAATGAAGCTCAAATTCAAACTGGTGGAATGTTTTAAATAACTGAGGAGTTTAATATTTTTTTGCACCACAGTTTTAAGAGAAATTTAATTAAAATTTGCAATTTGCTTTTTTGTTGTTATTGCTTCTAGAATTAGGAATAACATTAAGATTCTACTGCAGCCACCTAGGAGAAAGTCAAAGGTTTTGGCAATATTATTTAAATAGCTCTTCTGGCTTCTAGCTGTTTTATGTCTTTATTCATTCATTTGGTCAACAAATATTTATCATACATCTGCCATGTGCCAGTCTGATACATGGATACACAGCTGTGAGTAAGAAGTGCTTTCCTTCCTTCAGGGAACTCCTAATGATGGGCAAGACTCAGAATGATGGGTAAGACAGGTGAGCTAGTGACCGATTATAGTCAGGTGTGAGAGCTCTGAGGTGAGAAGCACAGGGCTCCTGCAAAAGAACACAGAAGAAGCACTTATCCTCAGTCATGAGGACAGCAGAGAAGGCCTTCTGGAGAGAGTGACATCTCAGCTGAAGCCAGAGGAGTAAGTGAGAATTAGACAGGTTGGAGTAGTGGTGTTGGTAAGAATGGAACAGAGAGAGAGAACCACACCTGTAAAGTTTCAGAAGCAAGAGAGAGCTTGATGCATTTAGGTACTGAAAAGAACCCCAAAGGTGTAGGGTTTGGACTGGCAATTCAATTACGACAGGAGCCTCAGTATTGCTAATAAGCGAAGTGGGCCTTCTTGACCTTTCAAGAAAGGGCACCTGCAACTTAGCTCCTACCGCTCAATGCCAGGCAGAAATGTAGCCCTATATTATCACATTTACAAATTTTCTAACAGAATCTTAGAGCCGGGATTTTTATGAGAAATCTGCCTATTTTTAAATGTGAGTAATTCGTTTTAACAATTTAAAACACTGTGTTCCAATAAAATGATCTGACAGCCAGATCCAACCTATGGTGATCAGTTTATAGTCTGTGATCCAGAGCCACAATTCTCAGAGTGTGGCCCAGAGACCAGCATCAGCATCACCTGTGAGATTCTCAGAAATACAAATTCTCTGGGCCCACCCCAGACCCAACACATCAAAAACTCTGCAGGTGTTCAATAAAGCTCAGCAATCTGAGCTTTAAATCATCCAATATGATAGCCAGATGTGGCCACTGAACACTTGAAATGTGGCTAGTCCACGTTTTACATGTGTGCCACATGTTAAACACTATTTTTTAGACTGTATAAAAAATACAAACTGTCACAATTTTTTGTACGTCCAATTGTCCTGTTTCTTTTTTTTAATTCTATTTTATTAATAACAGATTAAGGGAGTACAAATTGTTACATGGTTTTGTTACATGATGAATTGTATAGTGGAGAAGTCTAGGCTCTTAAGTGTACCCATCACCTGAATAGTGTACATTGTACTCAATAGGCAATTTTTCATACTGTATCTCCCACCCAGCCTCCCCCTTCTAAGTCTTCCATGTCCATTATGTCACTATGTGACCAGCGTACCCCTTGCTTAGCTCCCACTTGTAAGTGAGAACACACAGTGTTTGCTTTTTTGTTCCTGGGTTACTTCAAGTTGTTGCAGAAGACATTATTTCAGTTCCATCAAGTTGCTGTAAAAGACATATTATTTCATTCTGAGTAGTATTTCATGGTGAGTGTGTGTGTGTGTGTGTGTGTGTGTGTGTAACATTTTCTGTATCCACTCAACAGTTGATGAGCACTTAGGGTAGTTCCATATCTTTGCAACTGTGAATTGTGCTGTGACAAATATGAGTGCAGATGTCTTTTTTTATAAAATGATTTCTTTTCCTTTGGGTAGATCCCCAGTAGTGGGATTGACAGATTGAATGGCAGACCTAGTTCTCTGAGAAATCTCCATACTGATTTCTATACAGGTTGTACTAATTTACATTTCCACCAACAGTGTATAAGCATTCCCTTTTCACCACGTCCATGCCAACATCTATTGTTTTTTGATTTTTAAATAATGGCCATTCTGACAGGGGTAAGGTGGCAGCTCATTGTGGTTTTAATTTGCGTTTCTCTGATGACTAGTGATGTTGAGCATTTTTTCCTGTTTTTTGGCCATTTGTTTATATCTTTTGAAAAATGTCTGCTCATGTCTTATGCCCACTTTTTAGTAAAGTTATTTTTTTCTTGCTGATTTATTTGAATTCCTTATAAATTCTGGATATTAGTCCTTTATCAGATGTATAGTTTGCAAGTATTTTCTCCCATTCTGTAGGTTGTCTGTTTACTCTGTTGATTATTTCTTTTGCTATGCAGAAGCTTTTTATTAATAGTTTAATTAAGTCCCATTCGTTTATTTTTGTTTCTATTTGCCTTTGGGGTCTTAGTCATAAATACTTTACCTAGGCCAATGTTGAGGACAGGTTTTTCCTAGGTTTTCTAATATTTTTATGGTTTTAGATCTTAAATTTAAGTCTTTAATCCATCTTGAGTTAATTTTTGTGTATGGTGAGAGATAGGATCTAATTTCATTTCTCTGCATGAATTTTCCCAGCACCATGTATTAAATAGGGTGTCCATTCCCCAGTGTATGTGTTTGCTTTGTAGAAGATCAGTTGGTTGTAGGCATTTTGCTTTATTTCTGGGTTCTCTATTCTGTTCCATTGGTCTATGTGTCTACTTTTATACCAGTGCCATGCTGTTTTGGTTGCTATTGCCTTGTAGTGTAATTTGAAGTTGGGGAACGTGATGCCTCCAGATTTGTTCTTTTTGCGTAGGATTGCTTTGGCTATTCATGCTCTTTTTTGGTTCCATATGAATTTTAGGATTTTTTTTTCTGCTTCTGGAAAAAATGACATTGGTATTCTGATAGGAATTGCCTCGAATCTGTAGATTACTTTGGGCGGCATGGACATTTCAGCAATGTTGATTCTTCTGATCCATGAGCATGGGTTGCTTTTCCTTTTGTGTGTATCATCTATGAGTGATTTCATCAGTGATTTGCAGTCCTACTTGTAGAAATCTTTCACTGCCTTGGTTATATTTATTCCTAGGTATTTTAATTTTTTTGCAGCTATTGTAAATGGTATTGAGTTCTTGATTTGATTCTCGAACTTTGTTGTTATTCGTGTATAGAAATGCTACTGATCTGTGTACATCGATTTTGTAACCTGAGACTACCGAATTCATTTATCAATTCCAGGAGTCTTTTGGAGGTGTCTTTAGGGTTTTCTAGGTATAAGATGATATCATCAGCAAACAGAGATGGTTGACTTCCTCGTTTCCAATTTGGATGCCCTTTATTTCTTTCTTTTGCCTGATGGATCTGGCTAGGACTTCTAGTATTATATCAGATAGAAGTGGTGAAAGTGGGCATCCTTGTCTTGTTCCAGTTCTCAGGGAGAAGGCTTTCGACTTTTCCCCATTCAATGTGATGTTGGATGTGGGTTTGTAATATATGAACTTCATTATTTTGAGGTATGTTCCTTCTGTGTCTAGTTTGTTGAGAGTTTTTATCATGAAGGGATGTTGGATTTTGTCATATGCTTTTTCTACATCTGTTGAGATGATCATATGATTTTTTTTTTAAATCTATGTGGTGAGTCACATTTATTGATTTGTGAATGTTGAACCATCTTTGCATCCCTGGGATGAAACCCACTTGATCATGATGAATTATCTTTTTGATGTGCTTTTGGATTTGGTTTGCTCATGTATTGTTGAGGATTTTTGCATCTTTGTTCAATGAGGTTATTGCTGTGTAATTTTCTTTTTTCGTCGTGTCCTTTCCTGGCTTTGGTATCAGGGTGATACTGGCTTCACAGAATAAGTTAGGGATGAATCTCTCCTTCTCGATCTTTTGGAACAGTTTCCAAAACTGTTGATTGGTACCAGTTTTTCTTTGTGGGTCTGGTAGAATTCAGCTGTGAATCCATCTGGTCCTGGGCTGTTTTCAGTTGGGAGATTTTGTATTACTGTTTCAATCTCACTACTTGTTATTAGTCTGTTCAGGATTTATATTTTTTACTGATTCAAGTTTGGGAGGTTGTATGTTTCTAGGAATTTATCCATTTCCTCTAGATTTTCTAGTTTCTGTGTGTAGAGGTGTTCATATTAGTCTTAGATCTTTTGTATTTCTGTGGTATCAGTTATAATGTCTCCTTTTTCATTTCTGATCAAATTTATTTGAATCCTCTTTCTTCTTTTCTTGGTTAATATAGCTAATTGTCTATCAATTTTATCTTCTCAAAGAACCAACTCTTTGTTTCATTGATCCTTTGTATTTTTTGCTTGTTTCAATTTCACTTAATTCTTTGCTGATCTTTGGTATTTCTTGTCTTCTGCTAGCTTTGGGTTTGGTTTGTTCTTTTTTTCCTAGTTCCTTGAGGTGTGATATTGTCAATTCCTGTCCTTTCTATCTTTTTGATGTAGGTATTTAGTACTGTAAAATTCCCCCTTAGCATTGCATTTGATGTATCTGAGAGATTTTGGTAGCTTATGTCATTATTGTCATTCATTTCAAAAATGTTTAAATTTTCATCTTAATTTCATCAACCCAAAGATTAATTCAACAGAAGATTATTTCTACTGATTTGTATAGTTTTGAGATTTACTCTTGGAATTGATATCTAGTTTTATTCTACTGTGAATAAAGTATTCTAAGAAAATACTTGGTATGATTTCAATTTTTAAAAATTTTTGAGACTTGATTTGTGGACTAATATTAATATATGGCCTTTTTGGAAGACGTTCCATGTGCTGATGAGAAGAATGCATATTTTTCAGTTTTTGGGTAGAATGTTCTGTATATGTCTTTTAGGTTCGTTCATTCTAGAGTACCATTTCAGTCCAGTGTTTCGTTATTTTTTGCCTTGATGATCTATCTGGTTCTGTCAGTGGAGGGTTTAAATCTCATACAATTAATGTATTTCTGTTTATTTCTTTTCTTAGTTCTAGTAGTATTTGTTTTATGATTCTGGGATCCCCAATGTTAGGTGAATATATATTCAGAATTGTTATATCTTCTTGTTGAATCAATCTCTTTATCATTATATAATGACATTCTTTGTCTTTTCTTACCGTTATTTATTTAAAGTCTGTTTTATCTGTTATAAGAATAGCTACTCCTGCTCACTTTCTGTTTCCATTTGCATGTAATATTTTTTCCACCCCTTTACCTTGAGTCTACGAGAATCTCTGAGTTAAGTGTGTCTCTTGTAGACAGAAGGTTTTTTAATCCACTTTATCCATTTTTATTCGTATTTGTGTTTTTTATCCATTCTGCCAATGGATATCTTTTAAAAGGCTGTTTACATTTAATGTTAATATTGACATGTGAGATACTCTTCCAGACATTATGTTGATTATAACTTAGTTGCTTTGCCCTTGTGTTATTGCTTTATAAAAGCTGTGAGGTTTTTTTTTTGGTTTCTTTGTGTTGGTTTTCACCTTTCTCATGGATCCCATTGTGCTATATCTGAGTCTGGTTATGATGCTCGCTCTGCCTCTTCAAAATGTGTTTTTTATCTTTTAGTGTGCTTTGTAATTTTTGTTGTTGCAAGCTGCATGTGACGTGCAGGGTAAAAAGAATTGAGATAAATAGGCCTTAGTGTGAGGTTTTATGTTTATCTGGCTAGGGGTTAGGCTGTGTTTACTGTTTGCTGTAACTAAAGGAGTCAGAAGCTAAATTTTTCTCTGGTATACTTGTTTTTGTCTGTCCTGCAAAAAAAATGAGTTCAAACTCTGTTGACTTGGAGGAAAATATTCAGTGTATTGTTAAGTGAGCAAGGTAAGTTGCAGAGAATACTGGCATGCTTTAAAAAACAAAGAACCTAAACTATCCTAAAGTAGAGCATAGAACTAAAGCCATCTACTCTCACACAGCTTACTGGCTACATTAAAATGACTTTCCTATTCCATTGTCTTCATTACCACTTCAGTATTCCAGAATACTCTTACCCAGGCAAATTGTTCAATATAGGGGCTTCCTGAGAGACACATCAACCCTTCAGTAGAAAGCATCAACTGATAGTTATGCTGTAGGATTCTTTGATTGCTGTTCAAAATCCTCATCTTGCTATTAATAGTTCCACCAATCCTAAACTACTGTCATGACCTTTACCCAACCCTAATCAAATCCCTGCATTGAAAGACACACTTTAAATTTCAATAAAATCTTACCTTGACCTTCTCCCTCAAAGAAACTACCAAACTCCATCAAGGTGGTGGTCTTTCTTACCACAGTAAGCAATAAATTCAACTTCATCTTATTAACGGGTTGTATTTGTAATAGTTGCAGAGCTGGCATTTTGATAGACTCTATGCCTGTACGTGTTTATGTGGGCATGAAGAAAGGTGCACAAGTAACCACATCAGGCTATTAAAGCTGATTGCCTGGTGGGGGGCAAATTCTAAATTAATTTTCTTTGTATTAGTTCTCTGGTTGTGGTGGACACATGTCCATTTTATAATCCTGGAGGAGGAATTTAATTAACATTTTTACAAGAGAATTAAAAAAAACCATATATTTGCTTGAGGGGCTGAGTCCATTCTCTCTGAGGTTTATAATCCCACAGTGAGCCTTGCTTCATAACTGCTCTTGGGTTCACAGATGAGGAGGACTCTTTCTTGTACATAACAAAAAACAGTATTTACAGGCAGGAAACTGGCTTCCCTGTAGTCTCCAGACTTAGTTACCTTGCTTTATTCAACTTGGAAAATCCCATTGGAAAACCCTTAGTGAAAGTGATGCAGAACACAAACACCTTCTTGCATAAAGGGGCTCAGTCATTTGGAATATGTCACTTGCCTTCCATTAAGTTCAGTGTTCTACACAACACCAGGGATGAATACAGCTCATCTGGGCCAAGGTCTAGCAATTCTAGCCCCATCAGTCATTGTTTCTCAGCCTATGCCCATTATTTTTCATTACCCTCCCCAAGCAAAACAGAAATTCACACACATTATGACAGTATATATAGACAGAAATTGTACTTTATCTAGTTTTATACAGCTCTTCTTTAGTAAGTTTAAAAAAAAGAATTAGACTTGCCCATTCCTCCAAGATACCAGTGTAGTAAGATGGATTGCCAATATAAAGTTCTTGTGGGAAAAACATTTATTCATAAGGGGAGAGTATGTTTCTACCTTTCTGTTAAGCAAACCAAAGATATTTTCCACAAGTATTATATCATATCAATCTGAATGAGGTTTAAGTCAAGCACAAATGAAGACTGCTGCTTTGTAACATATATGGCAGAAAAGCTGTTTCAGAGAGAGAAAAAATATACACCTTTTTCTGTTATTCCCTTTTATGTTGACTTTCTTTTTACTAGAATGACAATTGGATATTGGGTGTATATGCCTGTACCGGTGATCAAAATCGAGACCACAATATGGCCTCATATCGTTCACCAGGAATGAAATAATAGAGATCAATGCTTGAAGGGCCCTTAGAAGCCATCTCTGGTCTATTTCTTGATTTCGTGAATCTTTCTGGATTTTTTAACAAAATGTAATTTACAAGTCATGTTTTCTAACATAAAGAAAACCTATGACAACAGAGAGATACATCTCAACTATAAGGCTTAAAATTATAGGACAACTTGCTTACTCTTCACATTTTGTAGAGGAAATTGAAACGCAAGTCTGTGGCAAAGCCTGGAATAACCCACATACTTGATTCCCAATTCAGAGTCATGATCATCGTCTCTCATAAAAATTAGGTCTTTAAAAAACCCTTATATTCCTGCTACAATGCATCTGGTTCCAGTATATTCTGACTACATGATATTTTTAATGACTATTAAGAGGCTCATATTTAGAACATCCCATTCCTTAGGGTCAGACCTATGAAAATAATCTCATTTAAGGTAATATTGCTAGTTATCTGAGCACAGTCATAACTCTGGCAGACCCAGCCATGATATACACCAAATCAACTTCATAGAAGAGACAGAAACTAGACCTGAGGGACTGACTCGGCTAAAAGGCCAAGCTGGGGTAGGGGGCAGCCATGACATTCTGTTGGGATGTGGAACTGGAGGACTTGGCTTGAAGCTATAGCTGTACACTAAGCATGCCCCATCTAGCATCTGTGCAGACCATGGGGTCTAAAGAACTCTTCTCAGCAAGCCCTTGGTCCTAGCAATGGGTGGGACACAGGTGAACTTGATCACTACCTATACTTATCATGGCAGAGCCCCATCTGATGGGTGGATCATGGCAGTAGTGATATCTAAGTCAGCTGGGTCTCAGTAGCCTTTAGGATCCACATGTAGCTGGGGCCTACAAGCCAAGGTCCTGGCCTTTGTGGAAGCCAATGAAAGAAGAGCCATGGTAGCAGGGCCCAGCCAAGAAAAATGGGTCTCAGAGGGAAAGCTCCATCCTTAGCCATGGGAACCAGATGACCGAGCCAGGACTTGTCTGTGAGCCAATTGTGTCAGCAAGTGCTGGGCAAAGGGGTACTGAGGCTAATCAACAAGATCAGTTCCAAGCCTCACTCACTGGGGGCAGGTGGGGAAGATGCAACGCATGTGGGCGCTGGAGTCAAACAAATTTAACTTCTAAATCCAGCTTTTTGTGGTCAGGCCATTGTTATTTAATCTCTTCTATGCATTATCCTTATTTGTAAAACGGGAACAAGAGTTATGCCTTCTTCAGGACAGCCCGCCTCTTGCTGGTGTATGCTCGCTCTGCAGCCACCGCACACCACGGAGGTACCTGCAGATCTTCCCCAGCTCCCGTTTCCACTACAGCCAGGAGAACAATATACGAAAGACAGCCGCAGAAGGGTCACACAACACAACTCCTGACCCATAAAGACGATGGTTTTGATGGCTTTCGAACAGCAATGCTTCTGAGGCTAAGATGAGATTGCAAAGAGCACAAAAAATATAGAAGTAGAAGCACGGAAGGAAGATTGTTTTCTTTGAACTGGTACCAAATCATCTCAGCAAGAAAAGCTAATATGGTTTACTCTTTCGCGGAGGTTTTCTATCCTATTGCAGTTAGCAAATCCTAGAAATAAACCAAGAAGGGGAACTCCTTGATGTTCAGATTAACTGGCAATTCAGACAGGAGAATTGACATTTAGAAAGACAAAGAAGTTTCTCAGGAGTATTGTACTCCGTATGGATCAAATTTCCTTCAAGATTCAAATTAGGATAGAGCATTGGCAAATCCTCATGTTATATAAGGATCCTGGAGTTCTCCTTAAACCATTCTAAGAAAGAAAGTTTTCAGCACCCCATTAGTGATGAGGGAAAACTACTTGATCCTATCACCATGAGTTCTTTAAGAAAGAATGTGCCAATCTTCGGGCTGGTTTTTTGCGACAAATATGACTATCAAATGTAAAGTGTTAAACTTGATAAGATCCTGGTAAAGAACAAAGAAATAGACAATTTTAGGACAATTGGGAAAATGTGACTGTGGCTTGTATGTTTGATATTAGGGGACTATTGTGCACTCCTTTTGGTACGATAGTGGGCTTGTGGTTGGCCAGGAACTGCTCTTATTCTTAGGAGATATATACTGAAGTATTAGGGGTGAAGTGTCATAATCACTGCAAGTTGTTTTCTAATGGTTTGGTCAAACTAAGGGGAGGGATAAAATATTAATTATTGTTGAATCTCAGTAGGGAGGGTATAAGGGTGTTCACTGAACCAGTCTTTCAGTTGAATCTTTTTGAAATCTTTCAAAATCAAAAGATATAAATAGCTATATAATAAGTAGGCTAATGAGTAGAGTTTAAGCCACTAGGAAAAGCTGAGTAGGGACTTCACGTGGCTTGATCCATGGCAGTATTTCTCCTGCTGTTTACAGTTTAAAGTCATAGAGCCAATAGACTCCTCTCCCAGGTGACCCACGGGGATCATTCCAGGAGAATGGCTCTCTTTTTCCCTGCCAAGTGTTCCGTAGCAAGAGCGTGCCCAGCCCTCTGCAGGAACCTGCCACTTCAGGCATAAGGGTTTCGATCCCCTAGAACTCAAAAATACAAGGCAGCGTTTATTGAGCTAAATTATCTCTTTATTAGGAAAGCACCAACACCACAGTCTTCGAAATTACTGGAATTTTATTTGCCTCAGGCTTATGACTTGCAACCAAAGACATTGTGCAAAGAAAGCAAAGATTTAAGTACACTTTAGGGAGGAGACAATACACATTGGTAACATAGGAGATAAGGTTGACAAAAGAAGCCATCCAATACACTATATAGATTGCAATATTCAATAGCGTTTTCAACAAAACTTTTTTTAAAATCAAGAGCAAAAAAATTAAGCAATGTTTACAGTAGACATAAATCTTATACAATTCAAAAAGCATTTTTTCCAGATCATAGAGCATAAAATGGAAAAATGTATATGTAGGTGAAATCTAACTACTGTACATTTATCACCTATTAAATTTGCTTATATGTACCACAGTGTAAAAAAAAAAAAATACCGAACAAATAAAAACCTTGAAAATTGCCTGATGAAAAATAAAATAACCAGTGGCTTTTAATGGCTTCTCCTGGTTATCAGTGCTACAAAAGACAAAAATCTTCTCATCTGAACAGGTGATAAAACCAGGCACAAGCAAACCATTACCAAATTAGACCCACCCATAGAAATATACTATCCACCCACATATTTTCCATCAAAAGCTTTTTTTTGTTTGTTTTAATCTTTGAGGCCCATTTGGTCACAATATGTTACAAATATTTGTGTGTGTGTGTGTGTTTTTTTACACCATGATATCATATGTTTGTCTGGCACTATCCTAAAGCTAGTTTATAGATGATGATGATATAGAAACAACCCAGTGCCCATATGACAAATGAACTCACTGGGCAGAAATGAGACGGGGGAGGAAGGAATTCAGTTCCACCAAGGAAAAAAGGTCCATATTGATCACTCATCATCAGTCCCACTTGCTTCTGATTGTTCCTAGAAGTAAAAAGACAAAATGAAATAAAATCACATGCAAGCAAACGAAGGTGTGATAAAGAGGCAAAGTAGTGTGGAAGCAGTTAACCCTCCAAATCTCTTTCTGTGGGAAGACAGACGCTGTCAATGCCTCATTAATGTATTTCTAAGCTGAATAAGGGAGTTCCTAACTGAAAAATCCCAAAGCAATACCCGCCATCTATGCTAGCGTTTGTACTCTGGCTTGAAAAGTTTATGGCTAATAATTTCTACTTTGAGCGCTATGTTTTAAGAAATGCATGTGAGGAAAAAAAAATATGCATTTGATGTCTATTCACAGTAAGTCTTCTAAAGAAATCATAGTATTTTAAGTGTATTTGAAAATACTTTTCTCAAGAGTCAAGGCTGGGATGGGGTAATAATTCTGAAACTTTGCCAAAATGACACTGTGTTGAAGACAAATCAAACTAACCCATACGCTAAAATGAAAAATTATTTTTCCAGGAAGAATAAAGTATGGGCGGCAGGAAACCCAAGCTGCTCTGGAAAGTGAAAGGGGTACAATGCAGGGTGCTTTAAAAGGCAAGATATTAGAAGTTTCCGCCCACCGTTCTACCTCGTTGCCCAGGCAGGGATGGTGCACTAGACTGTGTTATAATTCAGCCTCTGCGGTTTACTTGCTACACGACCTGTAGCAAAACACACATAAGCTAAGTACTGGTTTCTATAACAGGTAATATCTCGAGAGTGACATCTAATGATGCTGATATTAAGCATTAAATATGCTACTGTACAGAAAGGTGCCTGTTTCAGGGTCTAGCTCAATAAATGCTCTTTGAATTTTCCAAATATTAAAAATAACACCTCTAGGTACTTAAAAAGTCATTTGAGGTTTTCTTTTTTTTTTAAATGAGCCCTTAAGAATCAACTCAAACCTGAAACTCTGACACCAAAACACTTTTTTTCATTCTTCCATTTAATCGACTGCTATATACTAGGCACCACGCTGGGTGTGATGGATATAAAATATTAACTGGCCATGGAGAGAACCATATTTATAAGTAAGCAGGTGGGAAGATTAAAAAAGGGGGAAAAGGGAATTTGATTTAGTAGTTTTTCATTTTCGAAGACTATTAAAAAAGCAATAAACAAAGCCCCAAATTCTTTGTTCTAAATCATGCAGCTCTGTTCATATCCCTCCATAATGAAATCTCACCAAATCTTGACATTTCCCTCCCTGGATAATAAAGTGAAAAGGCGGAGGGGGCATGGTAGGGTGAGGGGCGGACGAGCAGCGGGGGGACTTCTCTGCCTTCGGTCTACGCCAGCGTCACTTACATGTTCATCCTGCTCCTCATCGCTGTCAAAATCGCTCACTACAGGTTTGGCTTTTCCTCGATTTGGCCTTTTCTTGCCTTTTCCTTTGTCCCGGCCTTTCTCATCTTTTTTATTGAGCTTGATTTTCACCTTAACAGATTTTGCTACAACCAAAATACACGAAACAGACACCAATGAGGGACTGCAGGGAAATCTTTTTACAAGCAGTGAAACAATCGCCGACCTACGGGCGACAAACCAACCACCCCAGAGCGTCTGCAACAGTACTGGTCTAGGCCTGTCTGGGTAGCACCCCGCTTCACTTGCAAGCGCATCTCCACGTGGAAGATAACTTATATCGTCACACTGAACAGGCAACGAGAGGTCTGTGTGCAGCTGGGCTGGGGCCTTTTCCTGCCTCCTGATGGCTCATCGGGGATAATGAGGGGTGCTTTTCCTACTTTGTGGAGGGGTGTGGGAATTTGTGTAATAGAACTTTTTACATTAGAAAATATAAATAAGGGTAAAGGGTAAAAAGAAGGCAAATAATTTCACTATGTAGATAACTCCAGTTGACTTAAAAATATTTTTCAACTATTTTAATTTTCTTTTTGTTTATCAACACAGAAAGGTACAAAAATGGAAAGCTAAAATATTCAAACACATGAATTTATAAGCCTCCTTTCCCCCATTTCTAAGTCTCTCTCCCTGCAGTTCTCTTTCTGGTAATTATTTCCAGAAAAAAAAATGTCCATACCTGCAAATACATCCATTTCTGTCTGTGTGTTGTGTGTGCATAATTCTACATTATTCTATAAAAGTCTCTATATAAGAAAGAATTCACACACACACACCTGAATTCTTTCTATAGTTATTCCAAAGGGATCTTTATACGTGCCCATATTCCACACTTTGCTGTTTACTCACATATGTGGGACATTTTTACGTATCAGCTCATACATATCTGCCTAATTCTTTTTGACACCTGAAAATTTTCCATCTTATAGTACACTATAATTTATTTAACCAGTCCCCTGGTGTTAGTTTCCTGCTTTTTTGCCAGTATAAACAAAGCTACTATAAACCTATTTGTCAACGTACCTTGGCAGAATTGGAGGTAGAATGGACATATCCATAAGATAATTTCTAACAGTGCTCTGCCAAATTAGCCTCGAGAAATACTGCAGCCACTTCTACTTTCATAGGGCTAGCACTTGGAAGAGTTCAAAGTGCAATGAGGCATATAAAGGTGCGTATCCCAAGGAACAGAGAAAATCTGCTCCAGGGTATCTATCCAAGATAGGCATACACAGAATACCATTTTTAATATTTGATGATGAAGTCACTGAGAAGGTGGGTGTCTCGCTCAAACCAGCTTTGCTAGGATATCACGTTTGGTGGGTCTCAAGGCTCCTAGAAATAGATACTGTCATCGAAAGGAATAGCTCTAGAAGGAATTAGAATTTTTCAGACTTTTGTGACGGGGAGGGATCCACAAAACATTTGCAAAAATGAACTCGTTCATAGAAATATAAGCTAACAAAAGGGATGAGAGTGGGGCTGTTATGAAGTGCAGTGGTGGCATGTGCCCTTCCTCATCCCGAGTGGGGCAAAAGCTGGCAAATCCTACTACACAAAATAGCATTCCTAGCCAAGGCTTCTATCCATTATACCCAGATGGCTGCTGCTTAACGATCTATAAGGTGGGAGGCCCTTTGCTTTGGGTGGAGTAACTCAGGACACAAAGAAGACTGGAGATGAAAAGTCCTACCTATTAATGGAAATGCATAAAGATGTGGGGGACTCTAAAAAAAAAAAAAAAAAAAGGATGCCAGCAGGCAGCCATACTGGGCACTTCTAGATCATCTGGAAAGACAAAGTGAAACATCTCCATCTATGTGGGTGTGGCTCTTCCTGACAAGGAAGTTCAGAAAGGTGTAAGAGGGCAGAAGAATGGCAGTAAGGGCAAGAAAATGCATCCTCGAGACCATAATCCAAATGTGCCTTAGAGTGTGGGGCACTCAGTTGCCAGGCCTGTGAGTTAGGCTTTTGGAGGCACATATCCCCTATCAGGCTGCTGTGGACAAGCAGGCTGATAAACTGGACCATCAGGTGAGCTCTACAAACAGCTTCCTAGGGTTTTATGATATGACCATATGTACCCAGGAAAAGTCCTAATTACCAGGTGTGGTGGGCTCCCCCCAAGATATCCTAATCCTGAACCTGTGAGTATGTCACCTTACATAGCAAAAGGGATTAAGATTTCTAATCAGCTGACATAGAGATGGGGAAATTATTCTGGATTATCCAGGTGGGCCCAATCTAATCATGAGTCCTTAAAAGTGGGAGGAGGCGGCAGAAGAGAGGGTCAAAGAGATGCAACATGAGAAGGGCTCCACCTGTCACTGCTTGCTTTAATGATGGAGCAAGCGGGGACAACAGCCAAAGAGTCCTGCCGGGAACAGCCCTCAGCTGACAGCCAGCAAGAAAATGGGCACTTTGGTCCTACAAACACAGGGAATCGAACTCTGCTAACCACCAGGCTTAGGATTCCTCCCTCGAGCCTCCAGAAAGGAACACAGGCTGCTAACACCTGATTTTAACCCAGAGAGACCCCTGCTTGTGACCCACAGACCTGTGAGATACTAAGTTAGTAGTATATCAAGCCACTAAGTTTGGGGTAATTTGTTATAGCAGCAACAGAAAATACAAGTCTCAAGGAATTACAGAAAAGCTAAATAGGATAAGAGGGCAGCTATGTGAAAACAGGCTAGAAATCTGGCTCTAAGATAATGTAATACATAGCTAAGACAGATTACATAGACGTATTCATCAAACGCTAGAACTAGTAGATGAAATTGAGACAGTTTAATAACCAAAGGCAGAATCACTAAAAATAATACTGAGTAGATGAAAGTGTCAGGAAACAGACATTTGTATATATTGCTGACAGGGTTATATACTCCATTCTGTGCATCAATATATACATATCAGATATTATTTTAAATGTTTTCAGTAATTTATGGATAAGAATGTTCAGGACACGATTATATAGAACAGTCTGGGCTGGGTAGAGAGGTTCATGCCTATAATCCTAGTACTTTGGGGGACTGAGGTGGGAGGATTCATTGAAGTCAGGAGTTAGACACCAGCCTGAGCAAGAGGGAGACCCTGTCTCTACTAAAAACAGAAAAAACTGGCGTGGTGGCATGTGACTGTAGTCCCAGCTACTTCGGAGGCTGGGGCAGGAGGATTGCTTGAGCCCAGGAGTTTGAGACTGCAGTGAGCTATGATGACACCACTGCACTCAGCCTGGGTGACAGAGTAAGACTTTGTCTCAAAAAAAAGCTTGATTAACTGAGGAGTGTGACAAATACATTTCGGTACATCCATTAATGAATGTTAATATAGCTATGGGAAAATGTTTATAATAAGTAGGAAAATCATGGCACAAAATAATGTGCTATATACTTTTATAAACAATATTTATATAGAGAAAATTAGAAGGCAACTTCTGAAAGTTAAATATATATCAGGATAAGGAATTACAGAAAACTTTTACTTTTTAAAAAATATTTTCCAAGTCATCTGTACTAGGTGTATAATTAGAAACAAACCTGATACTTTTTTAAAAGCATGTTACATAGCAGACCATAACTATGGGCATTTATTACTTTGAGAGGAGGTACAGGGTAAAAACATAATTTAGGTGAGAAGAAATTTTAGACTTCTGAAAGCAGCCTTAATCTTTGGAATATTAGTGCTATATCAACTGGGGCTGGGACTAGGGAAAAACACTGGAGACACCTGCCTTGGGTGTAAAATTTAAGGGGGCACCAAAACTCAGTAATCAAATATTCTAATGGAATATTTTTAAAAACTCAAAATTAATGCCAAAAAAATCCATGATGAACAAACTATGAACATTTCGGTATCCTTGCACACCAAAAAACACCCAGATTCTCAAAGTAGACCACAGTTCCAACTCAGTTTGAATCACTGCTTTAGAAAATAATCATCAAAAGTGCAGTGGTTGGCCCAGCAGTATCCCCTGGGAACTTGTTAGAAATGCCTATTCCCAGGTCCCACCACAGGCTATTGAGTGAGAAACACCATGGGCAAAACCCAGGTTTGTGGACCACTGTGCCAAAGAATAGATAGGTGGCATTAGCAGTAGTGTTGACAGAAAATGTATGTTATATAACATTCAAAGGTAACATTGAGAGAGGATTTGCCATGAGCCTGTGGGAATGGGCAAAGACGCTGGAGGACCCAGATGCCTGGGCTTACCCTCAGACTCTGACTCCTCTTCATCTTCCTCTTCCTCCTCTTCATTGCTTTCGTCCTCACTCTCCTCCTCTTTGGCAATTTTCTGCCGAGCGCTCTTAAACACGGACTGCAAGACAATGGAGTCTTCGTAGATCTAAATGGTCAAAATGGCATCCGTTAAAAACTGTGAGCTGAGGGCCCAAGACTCACCACTGCAGCATGCTCTTCTCTTATGCAACGCACCAGCTTTATTTTACATGAATTTTAGTAGAAATGTCACCACTGGCTTTTATGACTACATGAAAACTCAATAGAAAAATACCAGACCTAAATATAGACATACATATTGTTACAGGAGAAAGTCCAAATGTAGTTGAAATTATTTCAAAGTGTGTGTGCGCTCACACATTTGTCCTTGGGGGAGAATAGTGGATAAGATATCATCTTAACAAAAATAGTATTTATAAAACCACATTTCTTATCATTCAATTCAATTTTTATTGAATTGTTCTATCAAATAGTAATATTGTGGTAAATCAACCTTCTTTAAAATGCAATTCCCCTAGCAAAGTGAGGGCTATTCCCTAAAACTGAGTTTCTCAGTACCAGCCAATACTTACCAAATCAACACTTTTTTTCCCCCCAGTATATGTACATACCTAAGCATAGCCTGGGTAGGTGCTGGATAGATATAAAGTTCAGAAGTGGTACTTTTACCCAAAATGTTGAAAATAGAACTACTATATGATTCAGTAATCCCACTTCTGGGTATATATCCAAAAGAATCAAAAGTAGTGTCTTCAAACGACAATTGCAAACCCATATTCATGATAGCCAATAGGTGGAAAAAACCCAAGAGTCCATGGAAGTATGAATGGATAACAAAAGTGGTATATACATTTAATGGAATATTATTCAGCCTTAAAAAAGATGGAAATCCTGTCACATGCTACAACACGGATGAAACTTGAGGACATTATGCTAAGTCCATAAGTACATAAGTCAGTCACAAAAAGACAAATACTGTATGATTCCACTTATATGAGCTACTTAAAGTAGGCAAATTCATACAATCTGAAAGTAGCACAGTGGTGGCTACCAAGGACCAGGAGGAGGAAGATGAAAGTTGTTATCTAATAGGCACAGGGTTTCAGTTTTGCAAGATAAAGTTCTACAGATCTGCTGTACAACAATGTGAATATACTTAACACTATGGAACTGTATGCTTAAAAATGATGATAAATTTTATGTGTTTTTACCACAATTAAGAAAATACTTACAGGAAAAAAAATGGTCCTTGCTCTCTAAGAACATATTCCTTTATTGCAAAGATGACCCACACTCAAAAAAGGTCACTGAGCGACTTGTAGTAAGCAACAAATGAAAAAAGGCAATGAGCATGAGAGGAGAACAAAAGCCCGCAGAGAGAGAAAACACTGGGATGTGGCCATGGGGGCAGCATTTGCCAGAGACATCAGGGTTGAACTGGATCTTAAAGGTGACGGGGATTCCATCAGGAGTCAGAAAGGTGAGGGGATTCATAGGAAACGAGAATATGAACGATGCCTCTGGGATTGTGTCAATGTCAGTTTCCTGGTTATGATACCGTACTGTGGCATGCAAGATGTCACTATCTTGTGAAGTACAGGGTACACAGGGTCTCTCCATATTTACTGTATCTTGCAACTGCATGTGAGTCTACGGTGATCGTTAAAAAGTTAAATGCATCCGAGGAGGCAGGTGTTTACGGTATCAGTCTGGCTGGACTATGGACTGTTTGGTTTGAGGAGTAGCAGGAAATGAAGCTCAAGACTTAGACTTCACCAGCCTGAGCAAGAGCGAGACCCCGTCTCTACAAAAAATAGAAAGAAATGAATTGGACAGCTAAAAATATATATAGAAAAAATTAGCCGGGTATGGTGGCGCATGCCTGTAGTCCCAGCTACTCAGGAGGCTGAGACAGTAGGATTGCTCAAGCCCAGGAGTTTGAGGTTGCTGTGAGCTAGGCTGACGCCACAGCACTCGCCCCAGGCAAGAGAGTGAGACTCTTTTTTTTTTTTTTTTTTTTTTTTTTTTGAGACAAAGACTTACGACTTCAGAAAGCAGTCTACAGATATGAAATTCATTCTGGACAGTGCATGGGGAACCTCGAAGCTGGGGGGCCAGTAAATGGACAGTGCAAGGTGGTGGTTAGAGAAAGACAAGTATCCCAAATGGACTGGGAGGGAAACCACTCAAGAGGCCAAGTTTCACCCCATTTCAGCTGTGAGACAGTGGGATTGGGGACAGACAGGTTGTGGGGCTGGAAAGGGACTGGGTGCATATCATAGTGATGCCATACTGACAGCGAGAATCCAAAAATCTATCCAGACACTAAAGTTGTCATTCACAAAAGACTCCTCTTCTACATATTCTCTATGTCCCGGCTTTCGTCTTAACTTTCTTTGGGGAGTGTGTGGAATACAGAGGCTTGCTTTCAAGACCTATTTTGGTCAAGATAATACTAATAACCCGGAAATGCAGAGTCTGTTCAAGGAACATTCTGAAGATTCTTATGTTCTCCAATTTGATGACTCGAATTGACATGAAGGCAAAGGAGTAAGATCAGAAAGGATCAAGAAATTTAACAGTGTTTTGACACTGCCCGGGCTGGGGGACACACTGACATGTTGGCTTGTTCTCTTCTTCATGGGTAGGAGAGTGTTAGGCCAGATATACAGATTAAAAGAGAGTGAGTTCCTATGAAAGGTGACAGTAATTGAGGTGTAATTAAAGTGAAAGTGTCCTCCCCCTTGTTATTTTAATAAAATTCAGTTTCACTTATATACGCGTAGACTTGCTAATTATGCAGAAGGGGAGTGAGGAGAATTGCAGTTGGGCTAATAAAAAGGATTTTTTTAAAGCAATTAGAGGTAGGGTTTTTTAAAAAATATATATATACATTTTGTTTTGTCTTAAATCAAAGTAGTTTCAACTCCTGATGCAAGGTTACAATCAGAAAAATGAAGGTAGATATAATCAAATACACCATCTCTATAAAATCAAAAGTGGTACTGCCAGACTCTCAGCATCACCTTAAATGATTTACTTGAATTCCTCCTCTAATTAGAAGACAAGCCTTCAAGGGAAGAGTAGGAGCTAGTATAGCTATGGAACAAAAGTAATTTGAAACTGCTAAAGCTTCAATTTACTTGCACAGGTAGCATGGAAATACAGGCTTTTATTTTGTCATTTCCCTTCTGCCAGTGTAGTAGCAATGATTCAAAGGGTAAAAAATGAAATATTTTACTTAAAAGAACTAAGCATGTTTAAGGTTAAAAACTTTTTAGACCACTGGAGACAGACCTGGGATCCCTCCAAGTTGAACGTTTGAGCGTTGTGACAGAGAAGCATGACATCTTTCTCCAGGTCGCCTAGGCTCCGGTACTTATGATTACGAATCCTTTCCTAATGGAAATTTTGGATAAGATAGAGAAAAAGAAAAGGAAGAGGAAAATGCAACACTCATTAGTTAATAAAGACTGATTTTCCATTTGTCGTCAGGGAATACAGCCCTGCCAGGGATGCAGGACTGCACGACCCCAGAGAACGGCATTCACCAAGACCACCCTCCCGCTAGTATTCCTTCTTGTGGGGGGAGGAGCTGGGGTGGGAAGGAGCACACGACGGGAAACAAGAAGAGCAACTGGTGGGGGGGCGCTGAAAGGTCTTCAGTAAAATGCAATAGCGTATATGAGCTCTCAACATAATGATTGAGTAATACAAGGAAAGGCATACAGACACCCCAACCTTTCTGGGGGCAAGCCCTGGCAGTCAGACAGGATGCCATGCAGAGTCCCAACTGTAACCATTTCAATGAATTTACACTTTTATTTACCTGAAGAATAAAGTGGGTAAACAAAATATCTACCTTTATTTTTTTGAAATCCACTGGTTTCCTAATTAATTCATAGTATTCTGGTAATTCTTTCCTTGAAGGTAACTGAATGAAGACTTCACTGAGCTGTCGCCCTGAACTGTAGGAGGGGTGAAACAAAGGAAAACAAACCAGATCAAACGCTATTGAGGAAAGGTTTCATTTCAGAAAATGTCAACAAAGCAAATGACATCCCACGCATATTGACACAGGGCTCTTCAAGTCAAGGAAAATCCCACAACTGTACAGGAAATTAATGCCCCTCGTTCTAACTTCAAAGTCACATTAAAATACAATTTGGTCTCCACTTCTGTCACATAGATGATATGGGAAGTCCACTGTGGACTTTCTCTTTCAGACCCAATGTATCTCTTCATTTTGACAGAAATATTTAAAAAATCCTTTTCAGCCAAAAATTTCATTTGTAAATGAATTGGTTAAAAAGAAAACAAATCAGACTTTATTTCCATACTCCTTTGTCTTCAAATTCATTTTTGTTTACAAAGTAACTCAAAATAATGTTAGAATATCCTCTCAAATGGAAAGCTTTTGTATGTACCTAGTGTCTATCTTCTTGGTCTTATTCCTTTCAGAGCATTTTACACACCGTAAGCCACACACACCTTTATTATTTGCCTAACTGCCTTTCTGGTATATGGAGCAATTTGGGCAAAAAAAGAACGCACATATTTAGCAGGTGTGGATGCCTCATGTTTCTGGGATTAGTGCTTGTACCTTCCCCCAAATTCATGGTAAGTTTATCTGAAAGCAGGTTTAATAGCAACAAATGCTTAGCATTTTGTAATTTTGAAACACAGGCTACAAAAGCAATACAAGCTTTTAACATCACTTAATGTTGGAAGCAGACATGGTTAAAGGGACAAAGACATTCGTAATTTAGGTTCGAGATCCTAATATCTGATTTGGCCCACCCAGATCAATAACAGTTTGTGACGTACGGTTCAGTCATTTTTCACAAAAACCGTCGCTCCCCTTACAATGCCGTTTCTACTTCCTTTGTGAAGCCAGAGATATCAAAAAATCATAAGTCACTGCCATGCAAATTTCAGAAGGTGAATCTGGGAGTTTGAGAGAATGCTAGAAGGCAGTGGCAAAGCATAAGTGACAATATGCTGTTTTAATCCACAGTCCCAGTTGTATAATTAAAAAGTAATCATAATGACAGTTATCGTAAAAAAGGCATGCGCAGTAACTCAAATGGTTGCTTAGCAACCAGTGGGGAAAATGCTGAAGTGCAAAGGGGCCTGCATAAATTAACTGAAAATCCTCCATCAAAGGAATGGGCTAGTTTTTCTTCTACACGGGGTCACTGTTTTTATTTTTTAGTGCGCGTATAGGCCTCATGAATCCTAAAATCAGGGGCAAACATGAGGTTTAAGAAGACTGCAGTTTACTAGGGAATGGGATTTTTAGATTATTGTAGTAAAAACCAAGGTGTTCTCTCAACCACTCCTACTCCCCACCCCCCCTTCCAGGTCGAGAAATGCATTTGTACTGTTGTAACTTATGCCACACAGTACATGGGAACAACTCTGTCACCTTCGATACCGCAATTTCTAATCTTTTTCTACCATTCTGAGATCTATATACTCAAATATTTCACCTGTTTAAAAAGGAGCATAAGAAATGCAAGAGGAGTAATTTATAGATATTAATTTTTCTGTTGCTACGAGTGACTTTATAATTAGCGCTCTTTATAACCTAGCAACCACCCAAAAGTCAGATCTCTTTGTAATTGTGGAGTTAACACCTGATCCTCCTTCAATAACATCATGGTGTCATTTTCTACATTGCCAACAGATGGTGTCATTTTTCTATTGACGGATTACAGCACATCTTTGCTTCATACCTCTGTGATGGACATACTCTCATTTTGCCAGTAGCACAGTTGGAATTAAGAAAATAAGCAGTTTGGACCAATAGTGCAATAAAGCTCTAGGGGGCAAAATGGCTAAAACAATCGTGGTCTGATATGTCTGAACTCAGGCCCTAGAAATTCTACACCCAATAAAGAGACAAAGTCCAGAGTTGTCTATGCTCATAAACAAAAGAGCTGAATGCTCTGAGACTTGGGGCCAAAACTGTAAAATGAGAAAATTTATTCTGTTTCAAAAATAAAAGCTCACTGGACTTAATACCTTTACTCTACTTTCTTTTTTCCCCTTCCTAAGAGTAAGGGACAAGGGCAAGAGGACCCGGAAGCTATGTAAGGAAGACTTCTTGGGACTGTGTTGCTTGCAACATCATTCAAATATCTCAGTCTGGCTTCCAAAGCCCTCCAGGCTATGTCCTTACTCTCTACAAACCCAATCTGTACCACTGACCACCTCCCCTCCTAGTCAGGACAGCCTCCCTTCCGTGTACCCCCAACGTACGGCAGCCAGTGCCCTCTTATGACCCATTCCAGGTCTCTAGCCCTGACCCATCTCTCACTCCATGGCTGAAGGTTCTCTGTGCTTTTTCCTCACCTCTTCAAATACTTCATTATCCATCCAGGGTTAAGAATCTATTCTCCATAAAAATGGAGGAAATTCTCCTAAATATTATACTAACTCTGTCTCTCACTTAATTCTTCTACATATGTTGTTTTCTCTCCTACCCACAGGGTGAGAGTATCTTACACAGGTCAAACGCTTCCCCCTTCCCTACCAGAGCAATGGCAGGGATGGGCAGCTTCTGCAGGAAAATCGGGAGTCAGCCGCATCCAGCTCTCACGTCACCTATAGAACGCACTGAGGTACAGGAGAATGCACTGCTACAGTACTTTGTTTCTTCTTAAATTACAGGTTTAAAAAGAAGAAAACAAAAAAAGGAAGTGAAGCAGCTCAACAGAGTTTTGAATTCTTGGCATTTCTTTTTCAAACTTGAGCCAAGCAAAGGCTTTTTTAATATACCTTTTCAAATGTGGTGGTTTTTTTTTTTTTTTTTTTTTTGCAGCATTAGAAAGTTTTTTTCTTTTTAAAGTAGAAAACAATGGACTAATTGTACAGTGATTTACGGAAGGTGTTCTGTTTCTGTTGAAATGCTTATCCTACCAAGGTATTTTCCATTATGTCATTTTATTCAATTGAAGGCCTAAGCATAAATTGTTACCTCAAAGTACACTGCTTCCCAGGACAAAAGTGAGACTCCTCTCCCTGAGTCCACAGATGGTCTGTGATTTCAGATCAATTTTGCACAATGATCTGTCTCAGACCAAGTGGGACTCTGATAAGACATAGGGTAGGTCGGGGAGGGGTGTAACCTGAAATACACATTTGAAGGAATATACTGGACTTAGAGTTTACAGGTAATGGTGGGCACCTTTCCTCCACAGAAGCGAATGGGCCTAGGGACATGGCCATGATGTCATAGTATGTGAGATGGAAAAGCCCTACATACATAACTTAGACACACACACACACACACACAACTGAGATTTGTTATGCTTCATTGGGGAACCCATTTTTTTCCTCATTGCCTCCATAAACCAAAAGGAAATAATGCCTCATCTACACTACCATGACTCTAAAATGGTGACTGCATACATTATAAACTTTACATAAATGTTAGCTTTACCTTTGACTACATGTTAGGCTTAGAGGCGTGCTGAAGACTGATATGCTAGTTAAGAAGCCTATTCCTTTCAAATACTGCCTATCTTCAGGTGATTTTTTTCTAAGCCCAAACCAAGATTGATTTTGGGTGAGGGTCTTGTTGTTTTTTATGATTTTTTTTTTTACCTGCACAAGCTGATCTGTTGACAAGAATTCCTATTGGATACTTCTGAAAAAGAGGTCTTAACCAAAGCTGAAATAGTTTTGTTTACACTAGTTAATAAAGGTAAAAATGTGACTACCTTGCCTCGATAAGAAAATGATGTCATGATTTAGAATACCGACCTGGGGTTGCAAAGATTTTACAGGAAAGCTATCACAATCCTAAAGGAATTAAACATAGGAAATCATTTGGGAAGAAAACTTTAAAAATTGGGTTAACATTGCAGGGCAGTAGGTTTCAGGGTCAAGTTCCTGTGAGGTTTAATACGTATCATTGAAAAATTTCCTTAGCCCATAGTAAGTAGTATCTCACTTATCAAGGGAGCCCACAGAAATCCAAGCCAGTCATGAACCAGGTGTCACAAGGACCTAGATTCCATATTCACTACTGAGATCTCTCATCTCAGTCTTAATGAGTATTTACTGGTGATACTTTCTAAAAAGCTTGGAAATCTGATTTCCCAGACTCTTGAAATATATAAGCAGCAACAGCAAAACAGAGTGGGATGGGGGTGGACTTGTTTTTGGTAATGAACTGGTAGCTATTAAAATCACCCTAAGGGTCATGAAGAACTGGAGATATATAATGTCCCTGAGTTATCAGGAAAAACAAGTTTGCATCAGATTAGTGCAAAGTAAATAGCCCCAGGTCAGGAGACTAGAACAGGCTCTCTCTGGTTCAATAAGAAAAACACCAAGACTTGATCCAGAGTCTTAAATACAATCACACTCTGGTGTACAATTTTACTTTTGGTAATCTACTCGAGGCTGAAACACAGATTAAAGATGATGTTTATTACAGAATTATTTAAAATAATTAAATAATTCAAAGTAGACAAAATGTTTAGCAGTTGGAGAAACGACAAATAATGGAATGCTAGAGAATCTAAAATTATATATTTTTAAATTATATGCTTTAAAAGACTGGAAAATTGCTTATGTCACTAAATGAAAAAAAAAAAAAAAACCCCAAACAGGATTATCAACTTGTAAGTGCAATATGACTTTGACAGAGTTTTTTAACAGGACCAGAAGGAGCTATGTTGAAGCATAAACAATAATGTACTCTTACTTAACAAAATGAAGTTTTACAATTGAATGTATTAATAATTTAGAATCATGTTAGCCATAAATAGGCCTCAAATACTTTAGCTGGGTTACCTTCTTTGACAACCTAGTATAAGTAATAAATCTAATTTTATTTTTCTCAGAAAAATGTCTCAGGGTCATATGCTCAACTTTGATTTATATCACCGTAAAAAGCACATTTTACCAGGTGGCACTTTTTTTTAAAACTCTACCACGTAAGGCCAAATAAATATAATAATTACATAAAATTTTATTTAATATATTACAACCATTGGAACCTACCGTACAAAGTTCCTATTTCTCCAGGATTCTCTCACTGCATTTATTACTACAAATCAGAGGTGCTGGCAACTGTATATGAGATTCAGATAGTATTTTTTTTTTTTTTTGGACAAGCATTTGGAAGAGAGATCTTTGAAGACTTCCCAGCAATTCTAAAAGTATGATTTTTGGAAATATTGACTCAGGACTAGTTTCCTACCCCCTTTTTCTCACTGGACATTTCATAACAGCAGATAAAGGTACGGAATTCTCACTGCCTGTCTCAGTCTGACAGCTGAATAGCCTGCTGCTTCCTTGGCCATTTTACCAACTTTTGCCACCTCACCTGCTCATGACTCAAAGAACGCCTGCCTTTCGAAACCGTAAGGACCTACTTTCCCTTCACTGCATGGTCCTTTGACCCTTCCTGCGTCCCCACTTCTTAATGGTAAAAATGCTTCAAGGCTTTTGGCTGAACTGTGGACCAAACCCAAAAGCACAAAGCTCTTGCAGACAAACAAAATCAAATGCCTCTCCATCTGTGCCCGAGTCCCACACGTTGCTTTGTTAAACAGTGGGTCTTGGCAGGCATCGAAGCACCGCTTTTTCCTACAATGGCCCTTTTGGTAAATTCTTAAGGAAGACATATTAGGTATGATGCTAAAGGAATGAGACAGATTTTTTTCTCCATGAATAAACAAGGACGTACGTATCCAAAGAACTGCTATCTTGCAGGGCAATTCATTTTTGATTAAAATGTTTATACAGTGGTTTGGAAAACAATTCATCAGCCTGGAAGAAAAACCCGTTTTGTTATTTCCAGCTGGGACTCCCTCCCCTCCAAGAGAGGGGTTATTTACGTTGGGGCTGGCCTGGAGTTCAGTAGGTGGAGACCCTGGGCAGAGGGGACGGGGGCCAGGCTAACGCTGGGAGCTGAGGGGAGGCCTTCTGTGCCACAGAAAGCAGACGGACTAACTTTATTTGTGGGTTGTCCACCTGCTGTATGTGGGTATAACTGGCTGAGCACCACAGATAAGTGTCGAGTCACCAGGAGTCACAGCAGCCTGTTCCAGTAAACGTTTGAAGTATCAATACTTGTAATGAGGGCAAAATGAAGTCCTGGAATCCGCACCTCCTGGAGCAGATTCTCTCTGCACTAAATCTAATAATTGGGCTCTAATTCAGCATTTCCCAAAGTGTGCTCCACGGAACACTGGCTTAATGGATTATTAACAGTGTTTCCTGAAAAGAGGGTTCGTTGTTCAAATAAGTTTGGGAAATGGTGGGTTAAACAGCTTACTTTACAAGACTTCCCAGAGCCTCTGACCCTACTGGGAATCTTCCAGAAGGAGCTGCAGGACTCAAGTTGGAAGACCACACTGTGGAAGCACCATCCCAGACAACGCAGGAGGCGCCGGCCTCACAGGCTGCTACTCCACAAGATAAACTGTCCAAAGAGTGGGAAACAGAATGGGCGAAGAAAGGCTCTTCACCTACAACTAAAATTCCTTAAAAGTGGATCTACTCGATCGCACTGCTATTTCATGGCAATTTCTCTGTAATCGAGTTAGAGCCACTAAATGGGAAGGTGCTTGGGCTTGAGAGCCATTGTTACAGTCTCTCTCCCTGGTTTAAAGAAATACGGACTGTCTGGTGGCAAGGATGCTAAAAATAAATTTTGTCTAAAAGAGCTCGTTGGCTGGTCCTGAAGGGGCGGTCAATACTAACAACATAATCACAATGTTCAGAGCTGTTAATAGCCATGGAGAGAACTTAGCTGTGCTGGGTATGAGGGCCTGGGTAACTGCATGGATACACACGTGTGAACACACACGTACATACAGTACCTTCGCACACGCCCACTTTCCTTCCACCTGCTGCTCACTGATCACTCCGGGCAGAGATCCAAGAGTTGTCTGCACTCTCCTCCTCCTTGCACATCCAGCCTGCCCCTAAGTCTTGTCAATCATACCTCTGAGTATTTATTCCCTTGTCATCCTACCCACCGCCACTTCCTTATTTTAAGGACATCTCCTCCTACACGTAACAACAAACATCCTCCCAACTTATGTCCCCTTCAATCGGTCCTTCACACACTATCAGAGTGACATTTTCCAACAGGAACCTGCCTGTGTCCCCACTATCCCCTCTTGGCTCTCCACTTTGCTGGTGTCACCTCCCCTCCCCCATGGGACACACATCACGCGCCGGGCACTGCACGCTCACGCCCGGAGCTCAGGTGTGCCCTCCGTCAGTCTCCTTGGAACAGTGCTCTTAACAGTCACTGCAGTGATTAAAAGCTAACCTTGAGACCCCAGTCCTAGAAGAGAACGTTAAAATTCCTCAACTTGGTGTCTGAGGCCTCCGGGATCGGCTCTGCTCTGCTGCGTCCTCCAGCCTCACCTGGCTGTCTCCCTCCTTGTCCCCAGTGACCTGGTCATACTGAGATGTGTGTGTTCTCCAGAGGGAGCCTGCTTTCCACACCTCCGCGGCCGCCCACACGCGAGGGCCGCCGAGCGCCTCTGCCCTGCCCGCCGTCCGCCCCTCACAGTCTGCCTGGGAAACTCCCACTCTGCCCTCAGCCACCTAGAAGCTCCCCGCCAACCCCGTTGTCCGTACACCTCATTCACACCAAGTACTTGCGTTATTCGTCCAGACAGCTCTTTCCAAATGTGCTTTAAAGCACTCCATTTTATGCATTTTTTCCCCATTTTCAATACTTACACAGAGACTGACACGCAGAAAATGCTCAGGGCTTTTGAACACAGGAAGAAAGGACTTTCAAAAAAAGAACCAAACTGTTCTGAAGGGTTAATTTGTCATAATACAACCTCTGACCACCACGTTGCTGGCTCAGGCTTATGGGAGAAGGAAGCATGTGTGACAGCCAGGCAGGGACGAGACAGACTCCAGAGAACCTGAGGAAACCAACGCCAAGCCCCTTGCTATGCCTCTGGAAATGACAGCTTAAATGTGTCCTTAGTGAAAATGGATTTCTCTAGGTCCTAACTACATGTGGTCACATCGGCTCCCCTTGAAAAGCCCAGGCGTGACATTGGGGAGTTGCAGTATCCTTCAAAGTTATTAATCTACTTTTCATGGTCACATGCCCATTTTGATGGAAGAGGGGCCAGGGAAGGAGGAGCTCAAGCACATGCCTTGAGCTGGGTGTTCAGCCCACACCATGCTGTGTAGACCAGAGGCTTCCTTCCTAGGTAGGGGGTACAAGTGTCTGCCCAGTTGGGTTCACTGCTTAAACTGCCCAAACTTACAAAATCAGGTGTTTGTCATTTCCATCTCCAAATTCAAATCCACACTGAGTTCTTTCTCATACTGGCGAAAACAGAACATGATTCTTGATGTTTCTCAGTAGACACTATGGTTTGTGGGCCTGGTTTCCAGGATTAATTATCATTTACTGAACAGTAATAAGAAAGATCAAAAATCAACAACCCTGCCTAACACTTTCATCTCCATACAGAAATGGGTAGGTATAAATCACTCCCATTTTGTATCTCCTTATATCAAGAAGAATGTCACAACTGGTGATCAGCATTCATTCTGAAATACAGGATACAGCCTCAATGCTTTTTCCCTACTTTGAATCCTATACTGGTGGGGAAAAAAAAATGCCATAAAGAACGTTATTTGGGTCGGTTGACAAAGTTGGAATATGGATGGTAAAGCATTGTATCAATAGTTCTTAAAAGTACACACTGAAAGCAGGAAAGAAATGTTATTTTTGATATATTATTATAACAACTCCTATCCTGGTATATTATGGACATCCAATTCTTTAGCTCAACCAGCATCATCTAATTCTCACAATATGTCTAGGAGAAAAGCATTTCTGCTTTCCACCCAACAGAAAGGCACACAAAGGTTAAACAGACCGGCTTAGGATGCTCAGGACCCCACACAACAGGCAGGCCGAGAAGTCACACCCTGAAACCTGACCCATTGCACAAACAGGAAGCAACTCGGCAACTGCCCTCTGCACGCTGTGATCAACTCCAGAATGCAGACACAGCGTGAACATGCATGCTTCATGTCTTGCAGATCAAGTCACCACAGGTGCTGGGCATTAAGCTTCTAAACCAACAGCACAGAGTTAGAGGGATGGCAGAACGTACAAGAGAAGCTGCTCTGGAAGGGAGGAAGCAGCAGAAACCCACCCTCGCGCGTGGTGTAGCAGTAGCGCAGGCTTTCAGGGAGCTCCCAACACCTTTGTAAGAAGTGCATGTACAGAGCAGGACACACCTGGGTTAAAACACAAAACCTCAGAAGCCATGACAGGTGTTTAAGAATTTCTGTGCCTCCATCCCCCACGCCAAGTGGAGTGATAAGGAGGTAAAGGGAGAAATCTGCTTCCAAAGGCTGATTCTATGAATCGGTCTATTGCATGTACCAAGGGATACCTGTATTTAGAGACACCGGAATATAAGACAGATCCTGACCTGTTTCCTTCTATTTCCAACTGAGAATTACTGGGCACCTTCTCCACGTTACACCTGCGGTAGAGTAGAAAGAACACTGGAGTCAGAAGACCTGGGTTCTCGTCCCAGCCCGCCACCTTCTTCCTAGGCTGGGTGACCTGGCGTGATTCATTTCACTCTCCAAGCCTCATTCTCTTCACCTACCTACCTTGTTGGGAAGACCATATGGGTTATGTTTAGAACCTCATTCTGAAAAAAGAGTTCGAAAATGGGGAAAAAATGGATTTCCCAACCTCTCTGGGACTTTTTCTGCTTCTGCCAAACACAGAAATACCTATTGCCCTGGTTCCATTCCCTCCACACATGTCCCATTCATTATTCCGGCACCAGGGGAAGATAGGCAGCCACTTGCTAGGTGTGTGTGTGATCTTGAGAAGGTAGCGTTAGCCTCTGGGAGTCTAGCCTCTCATTTGTAAAATGGGCACAATACTTACCCTCAGAAAGCTGCTGTGAAAATGAAATAGGATAAAGTGCCTTGTTACGGTAGCCTGCACAAAGAGGGTGGTCCAAGCATCGGCCGGTTCGGGTTCTGCATGCCGTCTAAGTAGTCAGCTCTGCTTCCCAGAACTCTATTCTTTTTGAATAGATCACTGAATCCATGGTCTTCAAGTGGAAACAAAAATAAACCACCGCCTGAGGCCTTCAGCCCTCTACAGGCCTCCAGGGAAGCCTCTTCAGTTGAGGACTTTTGATGCTGCTACATTGGTGTCCCTTTGTGTGGTGGCAAGGAAGCAGCTGTCAGGTTTGATGGATCCTGGGAAACCCTCCAAACCCTCTAGACCCTACTCCAGGCGCAGGCAGCACCCTGTGGCGTACACATCCTACTCCCAGCCACTTACAAATGTCCCCTCAGAGCCACTGCCCCACTCTGCTTTAGAGTGGGGACGGGGAGGTGGGGAGAGAGGGGGTGCAGAGAGAAGAAAGCATTAACCAGGAGTAGAGGGATGACAGTGCACATGCCGTATTTCAGACGTACAGAAGCACTGGGAATGTCTGAAATATAAGGAGAGCTGGGAGGGGCATGCTGGAAAAAGAAATTGGGAAGTTGGGAAGGTCCTTGGGTGCAGTCTGTGTAAGAGAATTCTCCTACGCTAAGGAGTCTGATCATTGTCAGGTAGGCAATGGGAAGCTACAGAAAGTTCTTCGGTAATGGTATGATATGACCAGACAGGTGCCTCAGAGAGAAGGCAGGCTGAGGAACAGACTGGAGGCTAGGCCCGGCCGGGAAGGGCCTCATGAAGACAGTGTGTGCAGAGGCAGCAGGAGGGGTGCCCGCGGGGCGCTGCTGGCTGTGTCAAGGGGACTCTGTATTTGAGTGCATGTCACCAACGAGGCACAGGGTTGGGAAAACATTTACTCTTTCACATTTAGGACCTTGGAATGATGCTGGTGTTGCCCAAGGGAACACAGAAGCTGGAACAGACCGCTTCATCTCAGAGCTTAAACGTTTAACGGTGAAGGAAGAGACACCTAGAAACTACAGATGACATCTCAGACATTTTATAGAATACATTGTAAATAATTCAGAGAAGAAAGGCATGGTTCTAGGATCTGAGACTAACAGAATCTACAATTCAACACAGATGTGAGGTTCTGAACAAAGAAGATTCTGGCAGAATAATTTCAAATCATTCTGATAAGGAGTGCACATAGGTCAGGAATATGACTGGCTCAGGAAAGAAGTACAAACAAAAAGATCTAAAGATAAAACAAAAAAGAATACTAAAAAATGACATGGATTTGGTTTTAAAAATGTATGTCACTACAGATCTTAGAAAGGCAGTGTGGACACCAGAATGAATAGTCCGTTGGATGACCATCAGCAGGGAAAGCCTTCAACGCAGTAAAGACCTAAATGCACCTTAGATAAAGCACTTTGGAGAGAGAGCCTTGGAAACATTTTTAAATAAGAACCCAGCCCTCTGGAGAATGGGTTGATTATATGTGAGCCTTAAAAACTGGTTCAGCCTTACCTAAAATGAGGAAAATGCTACAAATTACTTTTGGTGTGTACAGGAATTAAACAAGTGCAATTAGTCCTTAGGTTTGAAGTTTCCCAAATCCTTAGAAAGGTGCTATAATGTAATGAAATGCTGGCTCTATTTTCCCAGGTAAATGTCATTGTGATGTCCAAAAGTGACTCTAAACACCACATAATACCATTATATCCTCACATAGTGGGGCTCATATGACTCCTGCTTTCCTGAACTCCCCAGGCCGGCTGCCCATTCAGCAATATCCAGCAGAAAGCTCTCTCCTCCACTGCATGGTGAACAGGGCGAGTACCTGGAGATTTCACCCCACGGCCAGCCTCAGCAGTGCACTGCTGGGAATAAGAGAACAATGCCGGGATATTTCCTGGATGAATGAATGATTTTCTCTAATATAAGGGGAACTAAATTCAGAACAAGCTGAGGCTTACCACAATTCCTAGGATACCACCAGAGCTTATTAAAATTAGGGGCAAGAATGATATTCCCTGTTAGGGGAAGAGATCAGAAACTGAAGAGTGCCAGGAAGGGAGGAGCGCCCCACTGTGCGCCAGGGCTGTGCCCAGGGATGGAGCTGGCCAGGAGGGCATCTTCTGCTTCCTTCACCTGCCTCCCTGCAGCCATCTTCAAGGCTGGACCTGATGTCCAAACCCTTTACAGACAGCAGGGCTAGTCCTCAGGTGCAGTGCTCCTGCAAAGAAGGCATCTTCAAACAACTGGTAGAGAGGGAGGAGGTGATGACACCCTACTCGTGTTCTGTTTCCAGATTCTTCAGGAAGGAGAACAATGCTCGGGTTTGAAAAGCAAGGCATCATAAATGCTGAACAAAAGCTCTTGATAGGAGAGTTGATAAAAAGAGCATATCAAGTCACTTCAAATAAGTTCAAGTGTCCAGTTGCAATCTAATTACATCCTGAAAGAGTGTGTAGATCGCTTGTGCTAATAACGCTTAGGAAGTCACAGACAGCAAATATGGAATAAGATGAGGGATAAGCAAATGTCCCAATTTCAAAATGAGAAATGAAACCTGAGATCGTTATGCTTGATGTCGACCCTTGGTAAAAATTTAGAAGAAATAATTCAGATGCCACGGGGCTATTTAGAAAAGATAAATAACATCATTAAGTACCAGCAGGAGGTCTCTTAGAAAAAGCCATGGCAAACTAACCTCATTTCAGGTTTTTGGCAGGGTTTCTGAGTTAATACGCAGGACAGGCTACAGCCATACTGTATCTTGGTTTTAGCCTTTCTTGGAAACCGCTAGAAAGGATAAATGTGGGTGACGTGACAGCATGGCCATGTGAGTTCACTGATGGTTAATCAACTTTTAGGATTACTGGTTAACATAGTTGTGTCAACCTGAGGTGATTTACAGGGGCATGTCATAGAGACCTGTCCTTTGTCCATTAGAAGTTTCTCTATAATAGCTTATACCAAATCTTCAGATGACAAAAACATAGAAAGTGAACATCATTTTAAAAAAAGAAATAAAAATTCACAGTTACAGCAACAGGCAAGAATGATGGGACAAAAAACTTATAAAGGAACTGCATGAGAATAAGAATACAATTAGTAGGTATAGGTCCAAAAACATCAATGCTTAGTTGAAGGCTAACCTTGACAGCATTCATTTGAGAACAGAGCTGTGTGTGTGTTTTGGAGTGGGGAGTGAGAGTTTTTCAACAAGTCACATGTTCAATATGCGTTAACTTTGTGTCAAGGTTGCTGGAAAAAGTAAACAAGCTCTTGAGTTATGTTAACAGAATCCTGGCGTTCAGAATAAGGAAGCTAACCACCCTGCAATTAGCTGTCAGAATATCTCTGGAGCTCTGGGTACCATGTTTTCTTTTGTTTGAGATGGGGTCTCACTATGTTGCCCAGGCTGGAGTGCAGTGGCTATTCACGGAGGTGATCATAGAGCACTGCAAGTCTTGAACTCCTGGGCTCAAGCAATCCTCCTGCCCCAGCCTCCCGAGTAGCTGGGACTACAGGAACACACTACCACGCTTGGCTTGGGTGCCATGTTTTAAATGTGTCCTGAGGACACAGACCACTATGGCCAAAGTCTAGGCATCACTCAGAGAGCAAAGTTAGGTATTTCAACCTGAAGAGGGATGTCCCGAGGTGGATATGCTTGTTTACAAACATTTTAAAGGACATTTCTAAGAATGAGCACAGATTTATTCTCTGAAGGTCCAAGTAGAACAAACAGCTAGAAGTCAGAGGGCTGAATCCATTTTAATGGAGGAAATAGCCATGTGTTTATGGCTGTCCTTCCATGTCATAAACTGCCTCCTGAAGCAGTGAGCTGATGCTGGAGGTTGGGTGCCCGTTTGTCACAGGTGAAGGGGAACATCTGGCTTGTGGCAAGTTGGACCATGCAGACCTAAAAGTCCCTTCCAACTTTAAGAATGCCTCTAGGAATCTCTCTTTCCTTTATGCAAGTAACAAGCCATGTCTCCAGATTTGGGATAATTCCACCAAACCCTAGTCTTTACCATCTTATTCTACATCTCATCCCAAGGACAATTTTCAAGGGTACAAATGCAAATTAGGATGAATCCCTTTTCAAAGAAATAGAGAGTCTTAGGTTAAACATTACATAAACTGAGAATATGATTTTTAAAAGCCTTCTAAATAAGCAGAAAACAAAACATACTTAACAAGTCAAAACAAAGCCTTCTAGTACTACTTAATATAAAATATTCTATCTGGGGAAATAAAATGATGGTTATCAGTAGGAGCAGACCAGTACCACCTCTGACAGTAGTTACTGCAGAAGGGTTTTACATTTATGAATCACACAAAATTACTGGCTCTTCCGGGTCACATTTTTAAAAGTACCCTCCTTTTAAAAAATGAGGCCTGGCATGAAATATAAAAGCAATAGATAGATACATAAATTATCTTAGTTCTTTAGAAAAATATCAAGATACATCTGTCCCAGAATCATGCAAGAACTTTTAAACAACTGTCTCGTGAGAGCTAATTAATTCTTCTTACATATCAGTTAAATATAGATGGCAGTTCTTATTTAATACACTGCTAATCTATACGACTGTCAGAGCCCTAACATTGGACCAAGGTGATGGGAGGGAGATTAGTACAGGTGGTAATTCTTTCACAGGTAGGTTGAGTTTCTATATAAGCAACTGACTTTGATGGTGCAAAAATCTCAACATAGTGAGATATACATCTTCCAGTAGCATTTTCTGAAACCAACCAAAAATATGACACTGTATCTAATTAAGGCCCTCTAATTTGAGCACCTCCTACTTGAGTACCAAGTTAAAGAGAAATACAAAATATAAATAGAGTAAGTGCTTTTTCCAGAGGATAAGCAACATGAAATGTACATGAAACATGCACTGGTAGGAGATGTAGCACATACTCCCCAGAAAGTACCTAAACGTGGGAGCTAATGGAATGGGCCTTACAAGGGTATTTTTTAAGAAAAAGCAAAGAAAGTAATTAAATAAATAAAACCAGAAAAATGTGGAAAAAAGCTGCTTAATATCTGCATTCTGAAATATTTAAATATCTTTACCCATATAGTACAGCTAAAGACACGTTCGGTGCTCAATCATCAGTCACCACGAAGCTGCATTTTCTGTTTCTGGAAATAAAACCATGGAAACCAGGACCAGCAAGGACACTTTCTTTACAGAGTGCAGAGGTCCATTCACCCACCCAACTAGCTACAAATAGTCTGCAAGGCTAATTATTAATAATTCAACTGTTCAAAGAACCTTAGTTCAGTTCTATTAACTCATTGATGACTCATAATGACTCTAGAGGCACGTCCAGTCATCATCCCATTTCTTGGATGGGGAAACTGAGGCTCGGGGAGGTTAAGTAAATTACCCCATTGTCCTACAGCTAGTGAATGCTACAGTCAGGATTCAAATGCAGGCAGTTAAATCAAGACAAGAGTTTGTACTCTAAACCACTGTGCTATGCTTTGCTGAGGTTTAAGGGCTATAACCTCATACCGCTGCGTATTTTGGGATGGTTTCTAGGAAAACGGTCAGCCCGCAGCCACATACGCCAGCAAGTCACAAACTTAAAAGGCTGCAAAGCCAGCAGGTCGTGCAAATGAGGGAAGAGAGCCTGGTATGAAAAGCTGGATAAATGGCAACTCACATTCTGCACTGGAGAGATCATAGAGGGTGATGGAGATTGTGGCAACCCAGCACCCGCTGTCCCAAGTACAGGGGGGTTCCATTTCTTCACCCCTACTGATTGTCACCTTCGGGACAGCTGGGCAGAGTGCTGCCACATTTTTAGGTTTTTCAAAAAGATGAGGAGGTGGGAGGGGACCTCTGAAGTTTTTAGAATAAATCTCTCTATGTTTATGTATTGGCTGCCACCCCCGCCCCCCCCAAAAAAAAACTCCCAACAACATAAAACCAAATAAAGAACAATCTGTTGGTAATATGTAGTCTACCTGTTGGTGACCTCTTCTACATCACTAAAGGAAGATATAGCCATTATCTTGGAATAAAAGGCCTAGCTTTTAAACCTCCAAGGATTTTTCTTGGCCCTTCTCAATGTTACAACAGTCCTAGACATATTCAGCAAGTAATGAACAAAATGCCTGTTGCAAGTCAAGGCACATCTGGTCAGAGAAACAGATGTTACATTCTCCTGAGACAAAGGCAAGAAAGTTCGAGGTATATGCAGAGTGATACTCTCTACTTGGTGATATTTTTCTTTACACCAGGGACTGATAAAATAAGGCATCATCCAAGCTGGCTTCCTGTAAACTGTCCCTAAATTTAGGGCAAATCTACAAGTGGAGCTGGGGGTGAACAGAAACTTGACAGAGTGTGTTACTGCTTCTTGGTTTACAAGGAAGTTTCCATGTTCACTCTGGGCAAGGAATGGACTTGCGGTAAAATTTTCTTTCCTGGATTGCAGCCATTCCCCTATGTCAATGAACAGCTGATCCAAACCCAATATAATGGGGCTGCCCTTTGTGGCCACTCCAGAATCCTTAAAGGGATGCACTTTTTTTTTTGTTTGTTTTTTGAAGGAAGGAAAATAGTAAGCAATGGAATCTAAGAGACCTAGTGGGTACAAAGGGGCAAGAAATCCTGACCCTTTCACAAACATCTCCTCCTACTCCTCTTTCACCATTTCTGCAAACGCCTGACAGATAAGAAAGGCTTAACAACAAAACCCCATGGTGGAAAGTTTCTTGCTTTTTATACTACTATATCTTTATAACAAATTTTTCCTTCCTGTTATAATACGCGCACCAAAAAGCCACAGTGAAGAACTAAAAACACAACTTAGTTATTCATGTTAAATGCTTCCAGGTGTACAGAGCGACACTAGTTAATGTCAAACATTTTTGGTAAACAACTGCTTCTCAGCCTGTTGGCTAAGATCGAGTATAGTATCTGTTGTTATCAGTTATATGTTATCGGTATCTGATACATCCTCTATTGGGGGACAATATAATAAATATATTTTTGGAGCAGGGAGATGGAATAATAGGAGCTTGCTCCGTCCACTCCATGCATCGAGCTGGTATTGCAGTACCTCCACGAATGATGCACCCCCTTGGGGGAATGAAAAAAAATTTTTTAATAACTAAAAACTGATTAATACCACTATGTAATTTAGAGAACTAAAATGTCTGTTTTGTTTCCTATCAATTGTTCAGCTGAAATAAGACACCATTTTCAAATGAAAACATCGTTACATGATTATCAAGTGGAAACCAAATCAACTAACCAAAATGTAGCCAAACTAGTTTATCTACTGTATAGGACTGACTGACACCGCAAAATGTCTTTGCTTTGGTTTTCAAATAATTATTGTTTAAAATGTCCTGAGGAGAGTGTCCAGCACAGGTTTCTCAAGGTTCACATCCAAAAAGTTCCAAAGAAAAGATAAATTTCCTGGAAAAATCATGCTATGTAGCAGTGTTAGGAAGAAAGAGATGGCTCTGACAAGTGCTCAGAAATTCAAGCATTAGAATGAAAGAAGAAACAGCATTTGCAATGAAGCATCTGTTTGGTTTTAAACAGAGCCTTAACATGAAATATTTACCTTAAACATATTAGGACTCTTCTTTCTCTAACAATTCAATCCAAAAAAAATAATAATAATTTCGTTCTGTCATCCCAATCCCTTCTCACATAAACGATGGTACTTCAGAGGTCCTTAAGAATCTTTTTAAAATTCTGAAATCTAAACTCATTTCCAACTATCTTAAACAATACCTGTTGAAGCATCATAAAAAAGTGGCCATTTTGAACGTGGCACAAGGTTACTCATACCTTTGCAGGGAAAACAGCAAAACAAGAAGTAGAAAGAACCTCCAAACCCACACACGCAACTTAATAAATCTTGCTCTTCAGGTAGAATCACTCACAGTCTTGGTGAAGGATGACCAAGGGGAAGGGGGACAAAACACTCACCTATCTTTGTAGTTTATCACAGTGTCGATGATAGCGTTCATCTGCTTTGTCAGTTTGGGGGGATTTGGTGACAGCTTCTCAGCTGGAGGGCGGCCTCTTCTCTTCTTAGCCTTTTCCACATCTTCTTTTGCAGGGTCCTTTTCCACATTTCTTCGTCTTTTTCGCTTTTTAAGCCGTACTTCCTCTTCCATTTCTTCCAAATTGCCGTCTTCAATGGCCTGTTTATCGGAAAGGAAGGAGAAAAATTCAAGACAAGAAAATAACCAAGACAAAAAAGATTGTGTGTGTGTGTGTGTGTGTATATATATATACACATATATTTATATATAGCTTGAACAATGAGAATAAAATGAAACAAACAAAAAAAGTTAACAGTAATCAGTGGAGGAAGAAGAAAAAAGGAATGCTACCATAATGGATAAATGCATCTTTAACCCAAGTCTGTTTCAGGAGCAAAATAACGTGGAAGGCCGGAAATACTCATAGTGAAGGAGAATGTGACAAATGTTAAAAGAGCTATATGTTCCAGTGTTTGATAACTGAATCCAAATGAAATTTCAGCTCAGTATCAGAACAGGACTGTAACTGTTTCATTACTGTAAAAGGCGGAAGGTAAACAAAGATGAGGAGGGGGTGAAGAAAAATATTTCCCTGAGAACACGTCTGTACAATCACACAAGCTTTGACCTTTTCTTGAGGTTTTACATCAATTTATTCATGATTCACAACATAGAACAAAATTCCATCCAGATTTTTGTTCTAACGTAGCAATTAGTAAACAAGGAAACAGGAAAGTACAAAGCCACATTCCTTGGTAAACGCACTTAAATCATCCGATGAAAGAACACACACACTCACAAACAATAAACACTTTTTTCCAATTACCTGCAAACGCTTGCTTTAAACCAGAGCCAGCAGCACTAATGCAGAGAGATAATAAAATAGCTTAAAAACAACCAGGTATAAAAGAAACCTGTTCATAAAGGGCTAAAAGATCCATGTGACAGACCCAGAAGTTTCAACTTTTTTTTTTCTCCCTTGTAAATCTCAAACTCAAAAGAAGAAAAATAAAGGGGGGAAAAAAATGGAAAGAAACCCCCATAAAACCACAAAACCCAGATAACATGTGAACATGGCAAAGAAATTCTTAAAAAAAAAATCTTTACATTTTGAGGTTGCTTTCTCACACAAAATAACTGATGTTGTTATTTGTTCTTCTTGCCTCTCAATATTGCCTCCAGTATGCAAATGCTAATCAATCCTTTCTCTAGCTGAAAGAGCTCTAATCATAAGGCAATTACCTTCATTTCTCCACAGCACCAAACATGGCTAATATTTATGATCATGTGAGTATAACAATCAATATAAAGAGTGATTACAGCTCAGACATAATTTCTTTCACTTATGTACAATGCCTCCTGAAAAAGAAAAGGTTTCTGTGAAGAAAACCTGGTACAGAACACAAAACAACCTGGCGTGTTAAAAACGCCAGTGGGATTAAAAGAAATGTTTTCTATGCATCCTCCAATGTGCAAATCCATAGAAGCAACATGCACACAGACAGAATCCTAAGGAACAGTCTGAGCCTAGGCCTTAATAATCAAAAGACAATTTCCATCACGATCCTACAGTGTTCAGATAACCACTATGAAGGAGGCAAGATCTGATGAGTTATAAGGAAAAAGGAAAAAAAAAAAAGCTCCACATTATTTCATTAATATTCATTTGCCTAAAAGCAGGACACCCACTATACAGCTAAACACACTGCAGCTAAGCGAAGATTAAGAAAAGGAAATTGTCCCGCATATCTTGGAGGCTGAACATGCTAATAATAAATACAGCATGCAAGGCTGTCAACAGTTAATGGTATTGCTCTTCTCAAGCACCCAGTTGCACACAGAAATACGGAGAACACCGGCTTTTGATGTGTTACACACCTACACATGCCTGGGATGTAGTTCTACTGAATCTTCAAGACGGCAACGAAAAAGGATATTTACCTTACCACTATCAGCAGGCCGGCTATCGGAAATCACAGTTAGTGGGGATAAAATTAACAAGCCAGCAAAGCAGCGAGCTGCTAGTCTCTTCATCAGCTGATCAGGAAAAAAAAGAGAGCTGGGGAAAGGCTATGTTTTCATATACAAGTAATTTTATTTTACTGAAAATTTAATACTGAAAGGATTGTGGATACTCAAATCTGCTGTTTCATTCTACCTACTACAAGGCCCGAAGCCTTCCTCCTTCAGCCTGTTTTAATATTGACAACTACTTATCATATTTTTTCTCCCTTTATTATTCCAGGCAGCAGAATTAGAGATTTTTAGCTCAGGTGGTTTCTGATTCTTGCTTGCATTTTAACAATTAAGCCAATAAGAAAACAAATTAATATTCACATTTATTTTTAAAAATTAAAACAAGGTATGCTTCTTTTGGTATTTTACACCTCATTTTAGTGCTTTATTTTTTTTTAAAAAAAGCTGCATGGTTTTGGAGCAGTCTACAATGATTTTTTAAATAGAAGACAATTTTTTTTTTTCATTAACTGCATGTAAGTAAAAGCAATGTGCATGTTCTCAGTTTCAAATATTTTAATACAATATGTTAGTCTTCTCTTTAAAGAAAATCTCTAACAACTGTGACACTTCACTTTCAGTTTCATGCTGTAAAATTTTTCATTGTTTTTCTTTTCAGTGGGATAAATGAAGAGGGGGGAAGTTGTGAAAAGGGTATTTCTACACTCACCCCCTTAACTTTGAAAACAGGGAACAAAGCATAAGCTTGTGATATTTGGACTTTTAAATCTCTAAAATCTGTGAGTAGCTAAGAAGCAAAAACAAATTAGATTGCAAACAGAACTAGTGAAACAATATTTATTACAATTGCTAATACGTGCAGATTCTTATTAAATTTAGGTTCTGGAATTACAAGGAAACACACAAAGTACTGACCATTATTCCCCTTAAATTAAGGTTTTATGCAGGAATGCAGAAAGCTACAAAACATCTTCCCTCCTCCCCAAAGACCCCCAAACACATCCATATGCAGTGCTTTATGTTCTGTGATTTCTAAGGGTCTTTTTCTAATGGAAATCAATTCACTAAATACTTCCCAATGCTTTTCGTACATAAAGAGTAGAGTAAGATTACTCCTGCATGTAAGTAAAATCACTCATGGAGATTTTAAACTGTTCTTTTGTTTTAAAAAAATTATTTATTAAACTGGCTCAACTGACTCAACTCAGCACTGGGGGAGGAGGGGGGGCGCATAAAAAAAAAAAAAAAGAAAACACAAAAACTTGCTATACAATCCTAAAGTACTACCCCCAAAAAGAATTCCCTTCCAAACCTTTTACCAGCACAATAATGAAATAAATCACAGAAGCAAACCCCCAGTTTCCGACTGGTGACGTGTTGCGCAAGAGTGCGAGCCCTAATTCAACATACAGACGGCTCCCATGCTGAACTGCCTCTAGATTTAATGAAGTGAATAGGAAGGAAGTCGGGGGAAAAAAAGTGTACAAATAAGAAATTAACACTTTCCTTCCCTACCGAAATGGTGAGATACAACTACAGCGAAGTTTGGTGAGGCACCTCTTTTCTTAAAGGCACACTGCACCCATTTGGCTCCGGATGTCAGGGAAAAAAAGCCCATAAGGTGGTAAAAATCCCCAGTCAAGTTAAAATAGTTAAGCATATTTCAGCCTGCGTTCTTCCTGAATGAAGCTGGGAATTACTCCTTCCTCCACTGGATGGCAACCTTTTTCTTTCTCTCTCTCTCTTTCTTTTCTTTCTTTCAATTTTGCTTAAAAGAAAAAGAATATGTTTTCATGACTCAGGGTGTGCAGGAATGGGATGCAGACTGGCTCCCTTTTTCAATTAGTTCTTAGGAAAGCAGCGTGTAGGTTCTGACAGCAAAATGCAGGAGACTGTCACGCAGGATTAGCTGTTTTAAAGGAAACACTTTGCAGCTTGCAAAGCACATGGCAGACCCCGGAAGCGGCCACACGTGGGTCCAGCCTCGGCCCTCTGTCATCCTGACACACACCAACTACACCTCTTACTGCCTGATGGAAGGTCCAGAAAGTCGGCGTCATGCTCTTCCTTCTCAACCCGGTGGAGTAAGGAGGTGCTGTTGTGCGTGCCTCACGATACCACGCAGCAGACGGGATCCATGATTATGAATAGGTAAACAGGGACACGCAAACAAAAAGCCCACAGCCAACCCCTGCGCACTGTTTCCACCTCCGCATCTCCAAGTCCACCAGGCAGTGTGGCACAACCCTCACAGTGGAACAAACCATCTTAAGAAACACTGGAAGAAGCAATTCTAAAGACAATTCTAGAAACAATGCATGAGGAATTTCTTGGAAATGAAATGGGAAATTCAGTATTCCAGTACTAACTGACGTTTAAATATCATGTGTCTGTCCCCTGACACATGCTCTTTCTCCCTGAGGAACTCTAGGGGATTCCAGAAGAGGACCCCGGGGTGCTGCTGGGGGTGGGGGTGGGGCTAAGCATTAAAGAAGGCAGGAGAAGACAATTACATTATACTAATGCTTTCTGGGGACAACTCACACATCACCAAACTTGATTCCACTAATCAGGGAGGCTAAATCTCCCTCAATCCCTGCTGAGACCTCACAGGTAATGATCCCCAAACAAGAAGTGCAACAGCAATAACAAAAGTGGAATTTTTAAGAAAATTTAAAATTTCACGTGTGAAGAATTTTCTTACAATAGAAATACTAAACAACAACAAAATTGAAAGTGGAACTCTTCCTCAAAGACATTGTACTACATCATTTTAGTCACTTAGTTTAATAAATACTGTAGCACTTTTAGACAGAATTTCAGACTTAGGGCTTAGGACAATGGTAAGTTTTTGATTATTACTGTCCCCGAAAGCAGCAACCTGTTAGAAAAGTATGCATAAAATCGAATTTCCTAAAGCGAAGTAAACCAGGCACAAAAGGACAGATATTGTATGATTCCACTAACGTGAGAAAGGAGGGCAGTGGTTACCAAGGACCCAGGGGTGGCGGAAGGGGAGAGGAGTTAGTGTTGAATGTGTACTGAGTTCTAGCGCGTGGATGATGGAAAAGTTCTGGAGATGGATGGTGGTGATGACTGTATAACAAATGTGAACATATTTAATGTTACTGAAATGTACATTTAAAATGATTAAAATAGAAAATTTTGCATTATGTGTATTTTACCACAAGAAGAAAAGTCCCTGGGGGGGAAAAAATCGAATTCTCTAAATATTAAGGAGAAAACCCCAACAACTGCAGGTTCAAACCTGTTCCTACCACCTCAACACAGAACACACAATACTAGCAAAATCTCACTGGCTTTCTTTCAGAACTAAAACCTCTTAGCATTTCGACAGGTAGCAGGTTCAGTCCTGCCCTGGGCAATGGCTAGAAGCCTTTTCAAAAATCCCTATTTATTCATTCAAATGTTGTTAAGGAAATATCCATGATGTAAGAAAATACCTGTATATAGGACATAACTATTCACAAACTTTATAATTTTGTTAATGAATGCCTCAATTATTAAGAGATGAGTTGATCTGAAGGCTAATGATCTTTTAGCATACAGTTTTTTTCCCCACTGTGGTGCAATAAACTGATGACATTAATTCAGTTGACCCTCATTTATTTCACTCAACTGTCAGGCAACCTGGATGCCAACTGTGCGCCCAGCTCTCCCTGAGTTGGGCCTGAAATATACAATGCTGGCCATCAAGGGGAAGCCATTGAGCCTCAGCTTAACTGAATTTTCTGGTACAGTGCATTTTTCAGTTTCTTGTTCAATAACCTCAGATTAATTTTGCCAAAAAAAAAAAAAATGAGCCAAGGTGCTGTCTTTCCCCCTATGGCATAAGGAAACTTGGAGGAGGACACAGGGAACCTCAGCTTACACCTCTGAGACAAGGTAAATTAGTACACTATTTTGAATAAAAGCAACTTGAGGTTGGGAAGAGGAAAATGAACATTTTCTTATATCTGCTTTCTTGTCCTGAGCCCATTTATCCAGTTACCATCAACTTATAACACAGCCAGGGTTCCACCTGCTTTTCTCTTGAGCAGGCTGCCTCAGAGGGGCCTGGGCCCTTCTGTACTTCAAGGTTCTCAGTAGATTTTAAAAAATGAAGAAATGCCAAAAGAGGGTAGTATAATTTCAACACTTACAAAGAATAATTTAATGCTTTTAAGACAGATAGGTAAAATACAATGATTAAGAGCATAACTTCATTTAGAGCTAATGTCAAATGGCAAACTGGAAGCACCTTCCTGAATGTGAGGCTTGAGCCAAAGAAATCGTTCTCTTCTGGGCTCCCCTGTGACAGTTCCGTAAGGAACTGGGCCTGATCCAGGGTTACAAGCTACTACAACAAGACAGACTCTCTGCTCTAGGTGCCCATTGTGGTTAAGAGTGTCAAATTAAAGAAAGGGAGATGAGAAGGCTGCACTTGTTCTGCTGGAGGCAGATGCAGAGAATGCCCATTAATAGCCCAATAACAAGGGAGGAGAACACACAAATAAAGCAACACAAGAAACTGAAAGCATAGTAGCCCGAGGCTATCTGATACAGGAAAGAAATAGCCCCAATCTCATCTCAGTAAATCTTCAGATATTAATACACAGCATCATTAATACTTCTACTCCTACTATTGCTTGTGCTGCTACCACCAGCACTGTGGTCACCACTACGGTCACCAGCAACAGCAACAATGGCTAACATGTTGTTTATGATGTTGTCAGGCACTCAGTGCTTTACCTACATTTTACTTATTTAATCTTCACAACCACCCTATGCAGTAGGTACAATTAGTCTCTCCATTTTACAGATGAGGAAAGTGAGGCACAGACAGACATAGCATCTTGCTTCAGATCACACAAAATTAAGGCGCACACTCAGCGTTTGAACTCTCAAAATTTGGCTGCATAAACCACACCCTTAACTTTCAGGCTATCTTACTTTATAGCACAAAACATTAACTGCTGTTTTTAATGATAATTCTGAACCATCAGGAAAAGTTATACTTGCTAGGCTTAGGTGAATAATGAAAGTAAAAACGTAACGCAATACATCTTAGGTAGACTCAGCAAAGATCACACACACACATACACACACGCACACACAGTCCTTACTTTGTGTGGGAGTGTGGGACCATAAAAATAACTACGCGAGTTGAAACTGTACAAAGCCATTTTGATGATCAATAGGAAAATTATGATTGTTCCATGACCTTTAAAAATTTGTCAAAACATTGAAAACTCTTATTGTCAGTTATACAGGATAGAAAAATGAAAAAATAGTAAAATGAACATTTACTTAGTACAGTAATTTAAAATACTAGAAATATTGAGCATTAAAGTGCTTTATTTCTTTGTAAAAAATTTATCAGAAGTATATTGGACAGCACTTGCCTTCCTGTCAAATAACTTATGATATGAGGGAACATCTTTTCTATGCCGTGTGGCTAATTGCCAGACTCCTAAATCTGGATCAGCATCCAACATTTTGCCCTTTCAATGCTGTGAAATATCTGAGTTCCTTTAATGTGAAGGTTTTTTGGGTTTTTTTTTTTTTTTGCCAGTGCCACTTCCTCTGGGACATCTTCATCTTTTTCTTCACAACCACATTTCTCACTTATGTCAGTAAGTTCACCTTCACTAGGTTCCCTGGCTGAATATCTAGAATCTCTGTTACCACCACTTTGTGATTCCACAACTTTCTTGACATAAGTTCTTGACACAGTTGTCTTCCAAAAGGTCTATCTCATCAGCATTAACTATTCCATCATCATCACAAACCTGCCTTAATCCTTGGATTCTGGGTGCACATTTCACAGAAGCACCCTTATCTGCACTAGTTACTGTCACCAGACAGTATAACATTAATCAGCTCATGCCGACATCAGAAACAATGAAACCAGCCTTTATTGGCAGTAAAAAGTTCTTCTACAGTCTCCATGTAATTACCATTTTCTTTTAATTCAGCAACTAACTTGAACACTTTGCCCTGAATACTAGTCAAACTGATCAGGAATTTTAAAATTATTATGGTCTTCCATCTAAAGTAGATGTAAATACTCAATTTCAACCGTAAGTGGCTTTCTCTTCTAGTGCAATTTAAACTATGTTGAGATGACTTTACCTTGCTTTTCATATACATTCATCAGACTTTTTAAAATATGGCTTGTTTTGTAGCTTCATGCATGCCTAGGTCTCATGCTATCTTCACCTTGCTGTTGCCATTTCCAAATCTAATAACTAATTTCACTTCCTGCGTTTACTTCTTGTTGCCTTGCAGCATTTTCATTTTTGGTAGCCAATTCCCTCTCCTGATGAGCTATTTTTGTAAAATGTTATCTGAGTTTATCACTGGGAGACAAGGAGGCAACATAACTACGTGCTTTGCTGTCTGTGCACTGACGAACAGATGCTCACTGACTGATCACCAACCAACTTTGAAAGAAGTGATATGATTGGTCACCAATCATAATGTGCATCTGTTACAAACACAGTGATTAGTGAGCTGAAGAGTTAGCAGCAAAGTCTGTACTTCATGTGCAATGACTCACAATTGCTATGCTATGGTGGCTGAAATGCATCCCTCCAAAATTCATGTGTTGAGGTCCTAACTCCCAATACCTTAGAATGTAACTATACTTGGAAATAGGGCCTTTAAAGAAGTAGGGTAAAATGAGGTCATATGGATGAGCCCTAAGCCTATAAGACTGCTGTCCCTCTAAGAAAAGGAGATTAAGATGTACACAGAGGAAACACCATGTGTAGACCCAGCAAAGAGGCAGCCATCTGCAAGCCAAGGGAGAAGGCTCAGAAGAAACCAAACATGCTGACACCTTGATCTCAGACTTCTAGCCTCAAGACTACAAGATAATAACTTTCTGTTGTTTAAGCTACCAGTCTGTGATATTTTGTTATGACAGCCCCAGCTAACTAATACATAGTATAACTGAAATTTGTTGTTGGGGACCTTGTGTTTAACTATATTTGGTGATAGAAATTTGTACATATTGGAATGGTGCAAAGCAAGGCTGCCCATATGCCCATACGACACAGCCCTTTGAATAAGTGATGGCAGCCTCTCTCTTTCATGCCATCCTCAAAGGGAAATTGCCCCACCCATGGCACCTGCTGCTTGGGTGGCCATGTTCTATGTCAGGCAGCTTCTCCCTGCCCACTGGTCCCACCTGATGGACATGGGAATGGTCCCTTGTTCTCAGAGTGGCCTATCTCTAGGCTTGTGTAGGGCCTGGCATAAGGGTCTCTGTATAAGCACAAGTGAGAGTGATTGGCTGAGCCAGTCAGTTCACTTCTCTTAGGAATTTAACTGCAAGTGTGAAAGAATATGCCCAGATGGTGTGGGAGTTGAAGCTGAATAAAGGTCATGAGGCAGCAGGCAGGCCACAGATGTTGTGAGTAGAAACCATGAATAAGCAGAGGTACAAAAAGAGTATACAGTGTGAAGGAGAAAGAGACTAGATGCTCCCAGGGAGGCTGTAATTCCTTGTGTACATACACACACACACACGCATTTGGTTAGGCTACACATAGATACATGCATATGCACTCACATGCATACATGTACAGATGCATGCAGATGCACATATACATACACACACACATATTATGAGAGGAGAGTGTCAGTGGAGGAGTGTCTGGCTCCAGTTAAGGTTGAGAAGCCAACTTGGAAATATATAATCATTTCAGATCTAGTCTGTACATTGCTAAGTATGTATAAGGTTATTTGTCAAGTATGACTATCCTACTTGATTTAATAAAACTAAAATTCAAAACAAAATTTGAGTCCTGGTTAGTTAAGAGTTATACACATGTTGCAAACACAATTTGCTATGCAGTAAACTTCAAAGTGAAGCTCTAACTTTAAAGCACGAAAAACAAGAACAGAGATAAATATGACCAGGTTTTACTAGCAAACACACTTAGCTGTATTCTGGCTTCCATGGCTTCCATAGATTTTTGGTATTTTAAGCCAGGACTGACAGTTTTGCTGGGAATCCATGGTTGAAATCCACACAGGCAGAGTGGGGTGGCAGAGAATGAGATACCAGGAGACAGGGCTAGCTGAAGCGTGGTCAGTGGTTTGCACAGAGCAGATAAATGTAGGGACTGGCTCTCAGGGTAGTAGCAACATGTATAGAAAACATCCCCTAAAACACATACCACAAATGGAGTATCTAGAGAAAATTTTAGAGAGTGCTCACCTGACAGTCGCTAAATCTGAAGGAGGTTAACAGGCTTGCTCAGCTGACCTCAACTTACAAGACTCTGCCCACGGCACAGACCCTCTTTGCCTAGGTCATTCCGTTCTTCCCACTGGGCTCGAACACCAACAGTTAGTTGGGTTCCCAAACATGTCGATGCTGGTTACACTTGTTACTGGAGCTACATAATTCAATTAGATATGAATTACATAAGTGGATGAAATTTAATTGTGAAAAAATTGGGTTCTTATTTCTACAAAAAGTACAACCAAAGACTCTGAAAAGGTGGGTTTCTTTAAAAACAGCAATGACAACAAAAATGCTATTGAATTTGGTGAGGGCTAGACTGTTATAAACTGGAGAGTCTGTACTCAGCATGCTTTGTTAGTATCAAGATTCTCGCTCATTCTAAAAACACCAAAGCTGGAAATCCTAAGTGATATGTTATGGGTGTCATTTATGTGAGAAAGACCACACACTATTCTAGTCAGCAGACTCAAAGAGGCGACCTCAGCTTTACATTGAAAAATGTGGCACACAGACATATATTACATTTCTAATTAAAAATTTCATCTACGTATAAGTGACTACATATCATTTTATCACTTTAGTAGATATTTTCAGTGACCAATGTACCGCTCATTTCAGTTAAGAAGGCATCTGCTGTTGTTTCTGTTTGGAATTGGGGTCACCAGGAAGATAGTATTACCTTGTTTGCTCTTCTTCCCACCCAGTCCTTTTCTTCCCTAATAAGACTTAATAGCTTGATTCTGTATTTTTTTCTAAATAGTTACAGGCCATAGTTCCATTGGTCACCAGGTTATTGCCCCATGCACGTTCCTAAATTATCCTCGGTATATTAATTCCAAGCCTGCCTGTTTGGAAGCTAGAGATCATCTCCATGATCTGATCATTCCCAATCTGATTTCCTGTATTTACCACTGCTATGGTCTGAATGGTTGTGTTCCCCAGAATTCCTATGCTGAAATCCTAATCCCCACGGTGATGGTATAGGAGGTGGGGCCTTCAGGAGGTGATTAGGTCATGAATGGGATTAGTGCCCTTATAAAAGAGGCCCCAGAGAGCTCCCTTGCCTCTCCTACCATGTGAAGACACAGCAAGCAGCCATCATCTAGGAGCCAGGAAGTAGAATTACCAGACATGGAATCTACTGATGCCTCGATCTTGGACTTTCCAGCCTCTAGAACCATGAGAAATAAATTTCTGTTTATAAGCCACCCAGTCTATGTATTTTGGTATAGCAGCCCAGACTAAGACACCACTTATGTGAACATTCCCAAGTGACAGGAACACAAATCCAATGCCTCCCCATAGCATGCTATATTTATCCCCACCTTCGTGATTACTCCCACTTCTCACCTGGAATGTCTTTCCCAATGCCCTGGACCTATGCACACTGCACCCATGCTTCGGTGATCGACTTCCATTCCATTCTGCCCCCTAGATGTGCCAGATCATTCCCCACCCCACCCAGAGACCACACCTTACTTTTTCTCAATTCCCTTATAGGACATAGCACACTAACAGGGTAGAGAAAGTGAGGTACTGTAAATACAGTTGAATACAAATTCAATTTTTAGATAGGGTTCCCTGGGAAAACTGCTTGTAGGTGTATACCTATTTACTGAACACTAATAATGAATCCAAGTATTAGTATATTTGTTCTAGATAGTTCTATGTTAATCTTTGAGTACTAAATGATAAACTCTAGCATCCAACTCACTGTATCTTCCCTATATCACCCATTTCTCACCTCCCCTTTACTGTCAAGCTTTTAGAGTCACATTTACTGATGATTCTATATCCTGGCCACACCATAAAATTCCTTAGCATCCAGAAGGTCACTAATATTTTCAAAAAGTTGCCAAAAGCTTCCCAATTCCCACATTTTAGTCTCATCTAAATCTTATTTTATTTACCTTTTCCTTCATCACTCCTTAAAATCTCTCCTTCCTACGATGCTGCTATAGACTTGTGTTTCCCTGCCTTTCCTAACCACATTTTTCTCTACTTAAATGCAGATTCCCCAACTTTTCCTTTGGTCTTTTTTCATTCTCATGGACTGTAAACAGGCAGTCAAATGTGGCCACCTGCCCCCCAACTTTTTTTTTAAATTCAGAATATTACAGGGGTACAAATGTTTTAGTTACATGGAATGCTTTTGTACTGCTTGAGACAAAGTTATACGTGTGCCCATCACCCAGACAAGAGTACACTGCACCTGTTAGGTATGAATTCACTCATTCCCCCTCCCCTCTCCCACCTGCTTGATTTCTGTCGTGCACAACAGCCATCACCAAGTCCTGTGTCCTCATGGGCAACAGCTGAATCTCTTAAGGACCCTGGGAGGACTTACTGCTAGAGAACTTCACAGTGGGCCCCCAGAGGGGATGTAAGGCACAATTCAGGAAGGCGTTAATCTCACCACTCCTAGACTGGGGCTCCCTTGTAGACTTCTGCTGAGCAGCCTGGACACAGACTCACAATCCTCAACAAGCCAGTGCTTTCTGAGGAGCACTAACTACCGACGGGAGGTACCTGAGAGGAATCCAGTCTCTCATTCTGGGTATAAAATCTTCTATGGAAATCCAATTTGCCCCCATGGCTTCAAATATGACCTTGTTGAGGCTCAGAAAGCAACGCCCCAAAGACTGTCCCTTTGACAAGCTGAGAGGTCTTAGAAACTGTCTCAGAATCAAAATCCCTTTAACCTTGTATTGTACCTGCACCTCCCACCGAGTGCAGGGAGAGACTAGCTCTGGAATTTCTTTATCTGGCCAAGAAAGCTTCTTTCCAAAAGAAACACAATTGCCTTCCTCCCCTCCCTGAAATCTCATTATTTATCTCAGAAAAGACTGAGGAATGTAAACACACCTGAAACGACTTCTTCACAAGATAATACCTGCTTCTCAGGCCCAAATTCCCCAAAATATCACTTACAAGTTAATTTCTGTCCATTCATTCCCCTTACGATTTACTGCCCCTCAAAAGAATTGTCCACATTGCCCATCGTCCCCCTCCCCTCTGACAAAGGTATATAAGTTTCTATACTGCACTGGGCTATTGGGTCGTCATTCTCCTGTGAGCCCCCTGTGCTATGCCTGTTAAAATAACATTTTGTACACCTTTGTCCTATTAATCTGCCTTTGTCAGTCGAACTTTCAGAGGGCTAAGGGACTTTTCCCTTGGCCCCTACAACCTCAATGCATATGGCTTCAAATATTCTCTAGCCTACACTTGGAGTTACCAACTGGGATTTCGACTATCCTACCAAATCAAGTTTATCACTTTTCCTCCAACCGAGCAAAGATTTCTCTTCCTGCATGTCTAAAGGTAGCACCATTTCCCCCCCAATTATCCAGGCTGGAAATCTTTAAAATCATCAGTTTCCCTTCTCACTTTCCTGCAGTCCCATTAGTCACTACATAGTTTACCTTTAAAATAGTTCATAAACAATCTTTTCCCTCTAGTCTCCTCTCTCATAGGGTCAAATGACATCCCTTGTGGGTCTTCCTGCCTTCTCCAGCCTTTTCAATTCAAATACTTATCTTCTCCCTGCATAAGGAGGGACACATCATTCGTCCTCCCATTTCAAATATGGTCAGGCTTTGAATTCTTTCTATGAAACAGAATGAAGCCTGGATTCTTTGGTCATGCATAACCTCTAGGGTCTGGCCCCACCCTCGTTCTTTCCTCCCCGCTTCTGTTCCTACAAAAACTCCGCTCTCAACACGCAGTATGCTTCCGTCACTGATTTCCAAGCCTCCATGTGCTTCCCTTAGCCCGAATTCTGCTCCTGCTCCCTCTTTCCTATCCGAAGTAGGCTCATCTTTGAAAAAAGGGCAAAAATAATCATCTTTTATAATATCATACCTGGTCTCCCCTTCCCCCGTACTATCACAATACATTACAGGTATTTTAATTCAGTTTGTTTAATTCTGCTTTGTGTAAGTTCACTTGTTTTAATGTCTAAATCTCCGATATCAGGCTGAAATCTGTTTCAGAATTTTTTTTTAAGCCATTTTAATCAAAATAGCTTCCAAAGGCACTGAAATTGATGACTTACCAAAGGGACCCAAAAATCTTGCTGAAATAAAATTAAGTCTTTATTGTTTAGCCCGCTGCTTTCTCAAAATGACAGGGCTTACTGAGGAAGCACATTCTAACACCTGGCTTAAATGATTACTATTCGAGGGAGGGCCATACAATTAGTGAATTAAAATAAGCCAGGGCAGATATGACTAATGGGGCAAAATGAAGATGTTTGTTTTTAGTTTGCCTTGCTCCAGCCCATCTCTTTAAACTGTCTTTATTTTAACCAGTAACTATACAATCTTCTCTCTTGCTTTAGCTTCCAGAGTTAAATGGCTTAACAAAGATGTTTGACTCTACAGCCTATTAAATGAAATTTATAGGGCAGGGGGCACTGGTTTGGACTGAACTCCTGCCCGAGGCCTAACGGACCAAACCAAAATGTAGTTACTGGTGCTGAAGTTCCACACCCACAAACTAAGTTGTTTATCTGACCAGAGAAATCAGGAGAGAGAGAGAAAAAGAAATAATAGCCAAATTCCCAAACAGGCCAGTTTTAGTCAGCATGATAAGAAAGTGCCCATTGCTTTAACTTTTACAAGAAAAAGAACTTTGAAACAACCAATCTGCTTTCCCCGCTATGTTTCTGCCATCCTCTGCCCTTTTCTGTTCATAAAACCAACCTCCTCTGCTTGGCTCATCAGAACACTCATTCTGTTTTATCCCAGAGTAGTCAAAGCCAATTAAGATTTTTTTTTCCGTTTTATTATTTTCATTTGGGGTCTTCCGGTGAGCACCAGAAAACCTGCTAGACAAATTCTAAAAGAGCTGTAACACTTGCCAATTAAGATCTTTAAGCTTGTTTTAACTTTATTTTTTCACAAGGCAAAAAGGACCCTCCCAGTGTTATCCCTGGTCTGAGGAGCCATGAAGATCGACACCGGTTAGCTCAAGGGCAGAGCCGCGTCTGCAATTCGACTGAAGGAGGTAAAGCCGAGGAATGGTAGAGGCCCTGGCTTCCTGAGAAGCAGCCAACCACAGGGTGGGGAGACTGACCTGTAGTCCCGACAAGCCCCGGAGTCCTGCTTGCTGCCCGGCAGAAGGAAGTCCGTGCAGGCACTCCCCTCCAGGAGCGACCAGGTTTGCAGCCTCCTGGGGAGGCTTCCCGTGCCCTCTAGGAGGCTGTCTTCAGTGCTCCTGCACAAGGCCTCCTACAGCCATCAAGACCACCTGTTGCTGATCTGACTTGCTCTCCTGCACCTTTTCAAGAAGTGGCCAGAGCTCAGGAGCCAGGAGGAGGTTGGCTCGTTGGGCAAAGGAGCTGTAAACTGGGACGTGATCTACTTGTCTTTTACCAAACTCCCACAGCCCCTCAGACTTGTGCAGCTGTACATTTTCAAAATATAAAAGGCAGAATTTAACGTTCGACATTCACTAAACAAACACACCTATCATGAACTAAATGCTAAATACAAACCATACTGCCTACCTGTGAGGCTTAGTTCCTCATCTGCAAAATGGGAGCGATAATACCCACTGCAAGTTGTTAAGGGGATTAAAAGGTGCTGTGTGTTTATGGCATCCAGTCTAGCACTTTCTGATACAGGAAAGGGAGGGGGGAGTGCACCTTCCCACAGAAAGGGCCTGATTTGGCTCAAGAAAAGTCCTGACGATTCTCTGGGAATGAATTTGGATTAGGAATTCAGTCCTGGGGAGGGAAATGGCATGATGCTTGCCAACTCGATGGCAGTAAGAAAGCACCGACTATGTAACACAAAAGGCAAGAAGTTATCTTTAAAAGAGAAGGGAAGACTCTCTTTCCCTTTCTGTGAAACACCAAAGTCCTGTTTAGAGAAAGGAAGAAAACATTGCCACTGCAGTGTGGGAAGGCATGCCCCTGTGTATCCCTTAATGGCCCTAAAAAAAAAAAAGTCCTCTGGCACCAAGTGCCCAGCAAAACGGGTGTTCTCAAGACTGAATGGAAAGACATGCAAATTCCACCGACAACAGGCCAGTGCTTGATAGGGGCCATGGGTTGGGATTTACTGAAGCTACTACAAAGGGCTGAGCCTCACAACAGGTTAAAAATAATTCTGAATGTAATGGCGCCAAAATAAGCTCTATCTGTGATTTTACTTTACTCCTTCTCCAACCTGGATACATGAAGGTCAATAAAATTATAGGTGATTCTATTTTCTTTCTTCATTGTTCTGTATTTTTCATTACGCTTTTATGACAAGGAAATGCCTCCAGATAAACTTTACATTAAAAAAAAAACCCAAAGGTCCAGGTGTTTTGGGTAATGCTTATAAAAATGCAGAAAGACAGAACTAATAAAACAGTCGATTATCAGATTCATGTAACCAGATAAACGGCACCAAATAAAAACATACATCAGTGAGCTCCTACACTGGGTTTATTAATTCTCTTGCAGAACAAATGTTCATGTCAGTGATTTCCCCCTGGAATGTTGACACCGTAGTCTGTTGGGCTTCTCAATATTCTTCCCTATGCTTTCCAATAATAAGCTGTGACTTTAGTGGATTTTTTAAAAAACATTAAAATGAATGCAAATGAATTTGGTCTTGATAATTTGGGGAAAACTTGATGCTTTGATGAACAAAATGGATCCATTTGGCAGCTGTTATATATTCTGCTACGTCGTGTGCAAGGGATTAAAAAAGCGACCAGGGTGGGTAGCTTCTCGATGACAGAGTGCTAGAAATTCTTGGGCTTGGTCTGTGCAAAATTGCTGAAGCCCCCAACTAATACACCTTGCGTAAGGAAAGCAGCCCCTGTGGCAGGGGTGTTTCTTTTAGAGCCCTGCCACGTTGGCGTCCTGCCCATCACATCCGATAGGCACACAGGACTCGCTGCAACGCTGTAAACAACCAGGTGAGTCCCCGAAAGCTCTACAGGCTGGATCAGGTACTGAGCTACACAGATGCGTGAGAACCCTTTGTCAAGCCTGCATTTTCAAGAGAAAGTCTAAAATCGGGGAGGAAAAAATCTCTCGCCCACACCCCTCCGAGTTTTAGTTCCTGAGAACTGAGATTCAGAGTTGGAGCCAGACCAGGGCAAACCCACATCATTCTTTCTAGGGCGACCAAAGGCAAAGTTGAAGAATGACAGGGCAGGAGAGATGGGCTGTGCTCTCTTCCTCACCCTCGTTGTTCCCCACTTCACGACTCCAGTGGATAGATAAGGAAGCCCCAGGGGTGAAATGGCTTATCCAAGATGTCACATAGCAAAACTTGGGCAGATCTGGATCCAGAGCCCTGATATCCTGACGCCTGTGCCCACCTACCCTCCACTAAGTTATCCGAGGCAAACTGTGGAAGAGAAGAACAGAACCACTGGTCGTCTTGTTAAAGCTCAACTTTTGAAAATATCATCTAAAATAATTTTTGGAAAAATATTCTACAAGGTCTCAGGGAAAGAACTTCTAAAAAACAGCATTATGCCTCAGGAATTTGCTTTCAACAATGGGCGACGAGCAGTGACTTAAATATTGTTTCAGTAGCAGTGGCAGGAGGAGAATCAGGCTTCGCCTACAGCAAAGGGCCTTGGTCCCAACCACCGTTTTTCATGATTCTGACAATTTGTTCTTTAGCAGAAAATAAGAAAGGAAGTCATCTAAAAGGTATATGGCATTACACTTTAAATCAGCATACTCATTTGGGGAACTTTCCCGTAACAAAATTAAAAAACAAAAACCCAATTAATTTAGAACTTTCTTTTTGTCTTTTAAGTTTGATTTAGATGTGCTGTTCATCTAGTTTTTGCTGAAAAAGAAATAAAAGGGTTCAAGCTAGAAGACAGCAGTTATAAAATTGATGGGAATTTCAGAGAAATAGCTGGGTTGAAGCAATGATTGTAATTTTTAATGCATATTTAAATAATCTTCATTAATATGTTCTTAAATTAGAAGGAAGCCCTCAAATTCTTGAAAAGCTCAAGCACTTTTATGTCAAAACTGTGTGCCTTTAGAATTCTTTTAAGTAAGGAATCTTTACGTGAAGACACAGATCACTGGAATGTAATAGGAAAGAATCACAACAATTTCTACCTTGACCTATATTAGTCAAAAAAACCACATGATTCTCCTGATTTTGCCAAAAGAATATGGACTGGAACCGAGTCTCCTCTCCTAGCCCTCGTTTCTGCCCAGTGCATTCACTTATTCTCACATCTGTACTGAGAGCTTATGATGAGTTGAGTGAGCAGCTCCAGGTACTGGGATATAGCAGTGGAGAAGACAGGCAAGGCCCTGGCCTTCTTGGAGCTTAATACTAGTGGAAAGAGACAATGAGATGACTTTTAGATAGCAGCAATGACAGCAAAGAACATTAATGTAGGTTATGTGACAGTTACTGGCAGGGGCTGGCTATTTCAGCAAGGATGGCCAGGAAGGGTCTCTCTGGAAAGAGATCATTAGGATGAGCAGGAGACAGCCATGCAAAGGTTTGGGAAAGAGGCTTCCAGAAGTGCAAAGGACCAGAAAGATGATCCAGGGGGGCAGCTGCCCAGAGACCCAGGGGAGGAGAGGAGAGTCCAGTGCCAGGCAGAGGCTGGTGACCACAGCCTTATAGACCATGTTAAAGTGTTTGGATGTAATTACACTTATGATGGGAGGCCACTGCAGGGCTTTATGTAGGAGTGGTGATCAGAGCTGTTTCTTGTTTTGGAAAATTCCCACTGACTTTGCTAGGTAGCCACCTGAACTGCTGCTGTGAACAGAGGAAACCTATTCTCCAAAATGCCAGAAATCTGCAAATGTTACACATTCCAGACCCTTATTATTTTGGCACCTAAATCCTTGAACCTGTGTTGCTTTTCTCAAGGGTGAACCACTATGATGTGCTGTATTTCTCCCTCACTTGGGGCCAAGCCAGGTTGAGAGACGCCACGCAAGCACAGGTGTTGCTGTTAGAAAGGCTTGAGTCTCCCAGCTGCAGCCAGGGCCATGAACCCAGCTGCCTTTTGTGTCTGGAGGCCATGCTGTTTGGCCACGGAGGCAGAAGCCCTTTCCTCCTCTGGGAGTCTGAGGATGGGGTAAGGAAAAACTGTAAATAACATCCCTAGAGCGGACAAAAAAACCCTCCAGAGTTAAGTAGAGTATGTGCTGTTCAAACTCTGATTTCCTGAACAGTCAAAAACCATACAAGTAACAGCCTATTTTAATGGCCTATTTGAATCTATTAATTCACACCTGTGTATACTTGGAGACATGCTCCCAACAAGCGCTTCAAGGCGGCTAACTGTGCGACATTACCTCTAGTACTCTCTCTCATATCTGGCTTTTAATTGCACTAACAAGGCAGGCCAGCCACGACTGTAAGGAAGAGAAAGTTAACATCACTTTCCCTAGGCCAAGCACAGTATGGGGCTCAACCTAATCAATGTCCAATAAATGAATTGAATTTACTTTGAAACAGTCTCTGTGAATGTACTCACTGGCAAGAGAGCAGGGGGTGATCACCATTAAAACAAGAATTAAAAATAAAACAAAAGTGGCTTCCTGTGATTTTAGAGGTTATCTTTACACATGTGGAAGGGACCCTGCAAATTAAAGATAATGCAGCTCAGCCCATGTCCTAGTCAGCTGGGCCACTCTAACAAAGGCAGACTGGATGGCCAACGTGACAGTTAATTTTGTGTGTCAAATTAACGGGGCTAAGGGATGCCCAGAAAACTGGTAAAGCATTATTTTTGGGCGTGTCCGTGAGGATGCTTCTGGAAGAGATTAGCATTTGCATTGGTAAACTGAGGAAAGAAGATCTGCCCTCACCGATGTGGGTGGGAATCACCCAATCCTCTGAGGGCCGGAATAAAACAAAAAGGTGAATTCCTACTCATCTTGAGAGGTGACATCCCCGTTCTCCTGCCCTCAGACACTGGAGCTTCTGGTTCTCAGGCATTTGGAATCTGGGAGTAATAGCGGTAGTGGCCTCCACCCTGGTTCTCAGGCCTTCAGACTTGGACTAAATGACAGCACTGGCTTTCCCGGGTCTCCAGCTTGCAGATGGCATCTCATGAGACTCGGCCTCCATAATTGTGTGAGTTGATTCCCATAATAAATCTCCTCTTATGTGTCTCTCCTGTATCCTATTGGTTCTGTTTCTCTGGAGAACCCTAAACAACAAATTTATGTTTCTTAGCTCCAGAGGCTAGAAGTTCAATAAGAGGGTGCAGCATGTTTGGGTTCTGGTGAGGGCCTCTTCCAGCTTACAGATTGCTGGCTTCTTACTGGGTCCTCACATAGCAGAAAGAGCACTAATCCCATTCATGAGGGCTCTACTCTCATGACCTAATAACCCTCCAAAGGACCTACCTCCTAATACTATCGCCTCAGGGGTTAGGACTTCAACATACAAATTTGGGGGGAACACAAACGTTCAGTCTGTAACAACCCAGGACAGTCAAAAGACCCGGCCAAGATCACACACTTAGCAGGTGGCAGTACAAGGACCCATATTCCAGGTTCCTAACTGCCGGCCCCATCTTCCTCCTGCAGGCAAGCAGGGTTAAGGAGGAAACCAGAGTAAAGCTCGTTCACGGCTGGGTGAGTATAGGGTGGTGGGCTTGTCATGAGTAAACCTGTGGCCAGGTCCCGTAACACATGCAGCAAGTAAACACAGCACCCTCTTCTAATTTCACCAGTGAGTAGGGAAGGGAGCCTCTTTGGTCCCCATTGTACCTTTTGCCTGTCACTTCAAAATACACAAGAGATTTTTTTTCCTTCTTTTTCTATTACCCATTAGGTTTTCTCTGAACTAATTTACTACTTTTTCTTAATAGGTAATACATATGTTTTGAATCCTTCTTATATGCCAGGTTCTATATTACACACATTTAAACCTCAGAACACCCCATCAAGCAGGTTCTGTGATTTCCCCTAAGAGGACAACAAAGCAATGAGAGGTTACACAAGGTCCCCAAGGTCACAGAGCTAATTAGGTAGAGCTGGAATTTGAACCCTTGGTTCATCAGATTCTAAAGCTTATGCTCTTAACCATTATCCTAAACTCCCCAGATGGAGAGCCATCAAAGTCAGTTCTTTTCCTGTGATGAACTCACCCTGTTCCGTCTCTCCCTTCCTAAAATGTACCCTCCCACCCTCACCCGCTGGATGAAGATTTTCTTCGTGCAGCCTTACTGATTTTTAAAAAAGTGAAAAAAAAGCACAAAACCAAAACCAAATCTTGATTTCAAAAAAGGCAGATATATTCCTAAAACCATTTATTTCTCCACAGTAGGTTGCTCTATCTCATGATAATGTGAACTTATTGGGGATTCTTAGTGTCTGTAAGCCAGATCCAGTTTCCCACGGTTACTTTCGATGACTCACTTTGATTTCAGACCTGAATCCTGACTTCAAAAGATAAAACTCAAGACCAGAAATTCCAGGCATCAGTGTTTTGAAAATCAATCAAAACAAGTCCCTCTCACTTCTCAATCTTTAGTATTTATTTTAGTCGGCCCTCTGAGGACTATTTCTTCTACTGAATTTATTCTACTAAATTCTGACAAAAGAGACCATCTTAAGGTCCAATTGCTATAAAAGCAATCCAGGCAATGGATTTAAGAAAAAAAACAAAAAGTGTAGAAAATTATTAAAATTCGTATACCAAACAATTCACAACTCTTTTTGCCATTAATTAGTTCAGTACTTCCAACCTAAAGTATTGAAGAACCTGGAATTTGGCAAAACCCAAATCTATTTTCTAGGGCCTTAGCTCTCCCTTGTGTATAAAAACGGAAATGCAGCTTGCTAGAAAATTTTGCCCCCGTAAATCTGATGACCCAATTTTAAAAGCTCAAATGCCATTTGCTAAAAGAAAACAAGGGCAATTTTCTCAAGTCATCTTATAGCAAAAAGCAAGGAAAGATTATTTAAAGCAACAAAACAAAAGCAGCAAGACATTAAAAGTATTACGCACATTATGCTTTAGACAAAGGATCCAAAAAAAAGAAAAACTCTTGCCAGGATAAAATATTTTAGGAGAAAAGTATATCTCTCAGAATCACTAACACTTTCAGCAGAAACACAGCAGAGAGATTCCAGCCCCTGTCTCTGATTTCAGGCCGGATCAGGCTTAATCCAGCCCAAACAGAGCAGACATTATCTTGTTCCAAAGATTTCTAGAGAGAAAAATCTACAGTCTACCTCTTCATCCGTGGAGGAAATTTTTATTTCTCATTGTTTATTTCAAATATTTTGTTTGAAACACCAATTTTTTTTTAATTTCAGCATACTATGGGGGTACAGATGTTTAGGTTACGTATGTTGCCCTTGCACCCCCCCCCCAAGTCTGAGCTTCAAGCGTGTCCATCCCCCGGATGGTGCACATCGCACTCTTTGTGTATGCATATACCTGTCCCCTCCTCCCTGCCCAACATCCAATAAATGTTATTCTTACATGTGCACTTAAGTGTTAATCGGTTAATACCAATTTGACGGTGAGTACATGAAACACCGATTTTTTTTTTAACGTTTCTTCATACTTTTCCCAGTTCTCTGTCACTAATTCTCCATGGATTTGTTTGCCTTTTCCTGTGTGGTGCTCAGCAATTTGGCTGTCTGTGATGACAGGCCAACTAAGGGAGCTTATCCCATATTTGCATCCTGGTGTGAGGTGGCTTTTTAAGACACCAGAGTAAATTCCATACAGAGGTATCACATTTTACTTTATTCATTACCCCCCTGTTACATATTTTAAGAGTCTCTTATTTGGTTTTATCCACTACAAACTTTTGCAAGAGGAAGACCCCAAAATCCTTTCAGTGGTCAGCAGTCATGATTATGGGGACCCCATTCAGGCACACAAATCATGGAAGACTCAAGCTCTCATCTGGTGACAGACCGGTCAAGGCAAAAGAGGGTGTTTTGTCTTTCTGGAAGGCTTCTTTTGACTCTGTGGCTTCTAAAATGTGTGGTATCTATGACCAGATTGAAAGATGCCAGGAAGTGAGTTTCATCTCCATCATTTACACAGCATTTATTGGGGCTCGACTGCAGAGGGTATTACAAAACAAAGAGGTGTCTTCTTTCAACGCCAGGAGTTTACGCAGTCAGTGTACCAAAAGAAGCGTCCACATGCTTATATGTAAGGACCCCATTGCAGACAGATGATGCCATGGAAAGGTAACAAGAGACACCAGCAAATAAGAGAGATTTTTCAAAATTATGGTCTGAAAACATCAGATCCATTGTACGACAAAGGCATACTCTTCCACGTCCATTCTCTCCACTGCCTGGCAATTGCACGTTATCCAGAGCACATAATCTAGACTGCGTTCCAATTATCTTCAAGTGCTGTGGGGCACAAATCACTCACGCAGCAATTAAATTCAGGGATATCGCTAAATGTTTTAAGGAAGGGAAGGACTCTGAAGCTGGCAGGGAGACTGAAGGAACAGGAAGAAGAGTAAAACAAGGCATTCTAGAAATCACCCTCCAGACCTCTTTTCAGCTCTGCAGTCACCCCAACCTTGCAAAGCCTCTGCCTCCATAACGATGGCTGCATTATGATGTTAGAAGCATCACAGCCGGTGTGTGCATGGCTGAAGTTCAACCAAAAAACCCTGGCCCACTGGGCTCATCAGAAGTCTCTGCCAATTTAGGTAGATGGAATGCCTCTCTCACACATAAAGAAGCAAAGATATTTTTCCAAGAAATTATCAAAATGAGCCAATTCTTGTGCATGTGCAAACACACACATATGTAATACAGCTCTGTTATCACCTTGGGTACACCATGGGAAAGCTATAAAATGGTATCAGGATGTTTTTAACCATATTAATATTCTCTTGTACACTTTCTAGAGGGGCCATCCCCTCTAGAGCAACCCATTGCCTTGAGGAGAACTAGGATAAAGCTGATATGCAAAGTCAAGAAAGACAAATAAAACCTTTGACTCCCCAGACAGAATTGTAGCCCACCACCACAGCAATCTAAATGAAGCATCACTGATAGAAGAGTTCCTTGGTTCCAGAGGCTCTTCGCAATCCAGAGCCACACCTGGTGGATGGGGACCCTCAGAATGGCACTGGAAGCCACGGTGCAGAGCCTGAGACTCGGGACACACAGTGCATGGGAAGTTGTTGCCTGACAGGAAGGCAAGGAGAGGAGTCTTCTTCCATGGAGGGAGAGGGAGCTAAGAGGAAGAGAGGGAAGAGGTGGAGCATGAAGATATTGCTACCTGTTATATAATAAAGAATCGTCTGGTCTTCACCCTGGGTTCCTGGCTTGGACTTTCTACAAGGCTTGGCATTTCCTGAGGTGACTTGTGATGGGCCCCTAGATGGCTTCAGATGGGGCTTCAGAAGGACCAACCACTTTACTAGAGGGTTGGGACTGTGAGCCAGCCTGACCAAGGAGAACAGAGAGGCTGGAGACTGATTTCAATCACGTGATCAATGATTTATTTAATCATGCATACATTACAAAGCCCCAGTAAAGACTGTGGACACGGAAGCTCAGTGGTGCTGGGAGAGAATGCACCCCGATTCCATGAGGAGAGGGCAGGGGAGCTCTGGGTTCCCACCCAGACCTTGTCCTCTGTCTCTCTTCACTTGGCTAGTCCTCTTGAAGTTTTTGTCCTTTATAATGAAACTGCGCAAGTGCCAGCAGTACCTTTCCAATTTCTGTGAGTCATGCTAGCAAATTATTGAACCCGAAGGGTTCATGGGAATCCCTGAATTTATAGCCAGTAAGTCAGAAGTGTAGGGGACCTAGGGACCCCAGAGTGTGGCTGGCATCTGAAGTAAGGGCAGTCTCATTAAGGACTGTGCCTCGAACCTGCGGGGTATGTGTTAACTCCGGGTAGGTAGTGCTAGAATCGAATTGCAGTTGGGGTTGAAATAGAATGTTGCCCCTTCGGTGTCCAAACCTGGGGCGTTTGAGGGGAGTGAAGTGGGGAACAAGAGAGTGAGGAACTAACAATGCTCAGAGGTGCACTTACTGGGAAACCAGTGAAGTTAGGGCTGCAGGTCTCTCACTCACAAGCTCCTTCCCATGCTCTGGGAGGGGCCCTCACTGTATTCATGTGGTCACATATTTTTATAATATTTGTAAACTCAAAACATTTTGAATGGCTTGTTTTAAAAAGCTCCAGGACCCACCCAACCATCAGCTTCTAGAAGCTTCGAGTTTGACAACCCCCTCGTGGTGACTTAGCAACTGTTGAGGGAGAATATCCTTCGTGTTCTAGCACAGTGTGGGGAAAGCAGCCAAGAGTTTGCAGGCTCCCAGACAGAATACAAAAGACCTGAGAGCACTGCGAGACCAGAGAGGCCAGGGGCCTTACAGGGCAGCTGAATGCAGAAAAACTGCCAACTAGAGCCTATGGCCAGGACCCCAGACTGCAACGGCACCTGTCATCAAAGTCTCCAAGAGAATGAGATGGGACCGGCTGCACATCAAGACCTCGCAGGACAGGAGCAGGCCAGCAGCCCTGCGCTGAGACCAGCGGAGACCCACAGGGAAGCAGGAGAACCAGGATGCCTGTCTCCAATGCCATGCTGAAACACCAGCTTCCACCTTTATCCAGATGCCATCCTGGGAAGGAAATGGGGTGGGAGCCCCCAAGAGAAGAAACAAGCAGCCCAGAGGGGTAAGCGAATGTTGAACTGACTATCTCCAAAAGATGAAGTTAACTTGAGATCAGCTAACACCAAAGACATTTAAGTTTCCTCAATGGAAACAAGGATTTCAAGGCAACTTAAAATACCTTTTTTTTTTTTTCAACTGAGCTGTGATTGAAATTGTGATCCTTCTTATTAAAAACAACATTATGAATACAGAAAAAAAATGTTGAATTCTTCCAACTAAACAGATTCTCTAAAGGACATTGTAGGAATTTTTAGCATACTATGATTACAAAATAAAACCTGTTTGTGATGAAACTCTAACACCATTTGGAAAGAAAGTGGCCATATCACTTAAATTTAACCTCAGTGTGCTGAGGCAGAGACTGCTAGGTATTCATCAAAACCTTGTTTCCCTGGGCTCACAACCAGACCACATCTCCCAGTCTCCCCTACAGCTGGAGTGGCCACATAACCAAGTCTAGCCAACGGAATGTGCGCAGAAGTGATGTGTAACCATTTAGTCAGGGCCTGTTAGAGTTCCATGCCCACTACTCCATGCTGTTTTCCCCACTTCCAGCTCATGAGGATGGCGATGACCAAGCTGGCAGAGGCTCTGTCAGCCTGGATCCCTGAATGACCCCATGGAGCACAGCTGCTCTCACCAATCAGAAATACCCACTATCGACTTTTCTGTGAGTGAGAAATCAACTTGTATTTATTTTTTTGGATAGGTCTACGGAAAGTGCATGTGAGTGAGGTCCATCTGTTGCAGCAGTGAACATTCTCCTTATCTATACGCTTATACATCAATCCAGTGCTGTTTCAATTTGGCAATCATAGGACACTTATTACTGCACACTGAAATCCGAAATTCTAAGAAGACACAGATCCAGCTTACCGCCTAGTCAGGAAAGCAGGCAGGTTGGCAACTACCAAAAATATCGGGAAATGGTGACAGAAGGAAATGCAAAGAACTGAGAGAACACAGTGCAAAGAGCAAGCAGCATTTACCTGTGAAGGCACCACAGAGGAGGTGGCAATTGAGTTTGGCCTTGGAGGATGAGGAAATTTCAAGGTAAAGAAGAGGGTAGGAAAGTTCATTCCAGAATGAATGTGAGTACACAAACATTTTATCCATGAGGCTGTGATGCTGAAGACAGAAAAAAATATATATTGTTCTGTTCGTCCAATTAAGAACATAAGGAGCAGCTACAGGGAAAGAGGATTCCATTCAAAAGGAAGAAGAACCAAAAATCAGAGCTGACTGTGAACTAGAGGGACCATGCAGACAAAAATGCAGTGTGTTTCCTTTTAGGGTTGGCCAGCCGCTTGGCACAGGGACTGCAGAGAATGTGATTTAAGTAAGGGACGGGCAGTAGTTGCTCCATTCAGCTGCCTTCCAACTCTGGGATTCTATGTATCTCCGATGCCTCTGCCAAACAGGCTTTGTACAACATTGCCAGGAAAAAGAAGAATTATTTTAGCCCTGTTACAGCATTTCTTACACAACAGTCCTTGCCAAACTCCCTTTCAAGGCTATGTTGGCTGGGTTCATGCAACATGTTAAATCATAAGCCAGTAGAGAACATCTCTTCACATCCAGGCCCATGAGAATCCCTTAATATCCATTTATTATCAAAAAGCTTAATAGGCTGATATTAAATAGGATTGCTGGTGGTGAACAAAAAAACATACGACAGTAAGCATCTATTTTGAATGCTTAGGCCATGGGGCATTCTGCGTTCAGTACGTGCCTTAGTTAACAGCAAGTTGCCAGTTCATACCAAATGTAGACATACGGTTTCCAAAAGATTAGATTACAAAATGATATATTACAATAAAGCTGTATTGCGAATAGTTTTATCCTTCTTGGATGACCTAATATGTTGCGAGGCACTTTAGGGTTAAAATTATATCCACATTATATCCACAGTGTAGTTTTGTAAAACAAACTAGTTTTCCATTTTTAGATGTTTACGTTATAGGTAAAAGAAGTCTACTAGATGCACTAAAAAGAAAAGTGGTATCCTAACAGTACTGGTAAGTTAGTAGCTTTCCACTTTCCTCTTACAAGATCATACCTTCATTCTCACAAACATTTACTGAGTCTCTACCATGTGCTGGGTACTGTGCTAATTCTCAGAGATATAAATTGAAAGAAAAAGAGGAAAAAAAGTAGGCATCAAACCTGAAAACTTCCTGAGATTCATAATGTTATTTTTCTTAACAGCAATTCCGAATGACTATAAAAAAACGTAAGTTCGGCTACATTCTTGCCCAACAAAGAGTTATTTTGCTTGTAATGTTTAGAGATTATACATATCAAAGATTGAATTTAAAACCTTGGCCTAGATTATTGTTGTCTCATCGGCTGTAATAATATTCCAGGTATTCGATTTATTATTTAAATAAAAGAGAAAGGGAATAGAAGTTTCCTGAGCTCAGAAATGACTATTAAATGAAAAAAAAAAATTATAGAATGAATCTTAATTATACAACTACAACCTCAATAGTGAAATAAAGAAAATTCATAAAATTATATTCTGAGGCCACTCAAATGGAATATTTGACTGGAAATGACAGTAAAACCATCACACACAAGTTACATTTTATACGCCATTGCTCAACCACAAATATGAGTGATGCTTTGTTAGTCTCTCTCTTTTCAGAGTCACACAGACTTCAATCTTTTCGAAATTCAAGTCACATCCCTCTCATCACACAACATCCTGAGTAAATCACATCTCAAGTGGTGCCAAGACCTGTCTGCCTTTGATAGTCAATCTCAAAATACTTCCCATTGCCTTTCTACCCACCTACCTATGTATGGCCTGGGTCCTAAAATCCATGTTTCACAAAGCTTGGGAACTGTATTCCCTTTTGATAAAATGAACAATTCCCATACAACAGCTTCTATTTTGTTTGGTTTTTACCCAACTGCACTTACTATTTCCAGCATGCGTTTATTGGCCTTGTCTGGAATGCATGTCCTAGGTTACTCTGCCTATCTAGGTACTAAGTCTGCTCCCAGTAATGGAAAGTAGAGCTAAACCCTCCAAATGAAAGATTCACACGGGCCTCCACAATCACACACGTGACTCCTGTGAGCATTTTGATATTTCTGTGCTCTCTGAGGAACATTCTGAGATTTCAGTCCCCAGTCAAAATGAGAAATCACCATTTTTCCACAGGGAAAAAGAACACAAACAAACTCTAGAGTAACATTTCCAAACATCAGTGACCCGAGGCCCATGCTCCAGCCTGTGTTTGCAATGGGCAGATCAGATCAAGCCGAAATCAAGCACACAAATGCATCAGCACCCACCGATTCTGTTCTTTCTGGCCAGCTGTGTGTCCTGCATAGTCATATAACCTCTCTGGGCCTCAATTTCCTTGTCACACCAAGAGAGTACAAAGGCACCTTCCAGCTCTAAATGTGCTGTGGGTCTACGAAATAACGATGCAGTCAGAAAACTCTGCTGTCCCTGGGCTATCTCCGCAGGCCTTGCAAAAGTAAAGCTCCAATTAAGATCGTAAAATGAGAGGGAACAATTAGGCAGATTTCTAAGGTGCCCTTCCGCATTTTGACTGTCAGTTGGAGAGAGTGAGGCATGACCAGGCAATTGGTCATAAAACATTAGTGGGTCTCACAGCTCTCATAATCCTGTGCTTCCAGTGGCCAAGCTGCTCTAGCAAAAAATTCTTCATGGTATTTTTTCTAAGCCCTGCCTTGCAATGCAGAATGCCTTCGCTGCAACAGCAGGGTGACTTTACCTGCTGTGTTCAACAGCACCTTCCCTGTGATGGGCAACGCAGCCGCCTCAGAGAATTCCAGCTCCAGGTTTCTCCAAACCAACAAAAACACTCTACCCAACACGGGCACGTTAGAAAAGCCACACTTACCCTTAGCCACTGCTTTTCTGTGAGGGCATCGCTGTAGTCCACGTCCCGGCGCTGGCGAGACCCCCTCCCAAATATCTTCTCCTCCTCTTCTTCGCAGGTCAGCCTTTCTACTTCCGCGTCATCCTTAATAATCCAGGACGGCAGCTCATCTTCCTCCATCAAGCGGGGCTTGCGCTTTGGATTCCGGGCATCTTCCCTCCGCCGGTCCATGTCCATGCGCTGGAGAGATTGACAACAGTGTCACCAAGGGGAAAGGGGTTCCTGTGTGGCATAGTGTTTGCAGTACCTGCCACTTTCCCAAGTTGTCCCCTATGGCCACAGGGTCCTGTTCAGCCTCCCGCATCCTGGTTGAGTTGTTCTAGCTCATCCCTAAAGTACAGTGTCTGGGGAGAGATTCCATAAAGCCAAATGCCTTCCCTTCCTCTGCATCCACCTTTTGAAATTTATTTGTACGTTTAAAAAAAAAAATACTCTTTAAGAATTCCTTTTCTTAGTTTATGTGTGTGCAAAGCTTCCCCTTAAGTAACAGTGGGAAAATTGGGAATGCATTTTAAAAATAGGAGCTTTGGCTATATTATTTGTTGCTTCCCTGGAAGAAATATATTCTTTGAGCATATACAAGAAAATGCTCGTTAAGAAAATGAACTTTTATTCAACAGGGCTCATGCTTTTAATGAAATAATTAGGAAATAAAAAAACCACAGTGACCCAAGCGACAAAATAGCCACCTGTGGTTGGACATGTGGAAAGAAGATAAATGGCTTGATTCGTAAGTCAGCCACAGATGTACTAAATTTTCAATCCATCGTGGGCGCTGTGAGAGGAATGCTCCTCAATTCTCTACCTTTTAAAAGTTGAGCTCTTATGAAAATATTACACCTCAGAGAGACAGAGCTCAGAGGTAATCTCATCTCAACGGATCAGGTTCTAAGTGCCATGGCTCCCTTCCGTAGCCTTCAAAATGCCCACGTCCTGCTCTCTTTTCGAAAATTCAGTTCACTTGTAAGTAAACTAAGTGCCACATATTTGGCTTTAATCAATAACTAAACACTCTGATAGATTAAAAAAGAGTAAATAAAACTGCCACTGAATTTCTATACACATTAATTATATAATATCACTCGCTAGATGTATTATTTCCAAAATCAAATAGACCATTAATCATTACATTATTACCTTCTCCCTCTTCCTTCGGTTCTACCGTACTGAAACAGAGTTCGATATAATTTTTTCTTAAAAGCTAAGACTGATAAATTGTAAATGAAATATCTACTACTCAGACCCAAATATGACCTCTAGAACTGATTTAAAACTCAGAGGTCAGAGCCCCTTACACTATGCTTCTTCAACACTTTTGGAAATCATTATGTTCCCAGAATCGGGTAGGCTTGGGGCATGGCAAAGTCCCATTGGTAGATAAATGTGGCCATCCTGCTCCGTCATGTGCTATAGTTAGCTCACGACACTCTGCTTCCATCCTGCCTTCTAATGCTTTGGTATCGGAAATGGGATCCACCAAACTCTCATAATTAGCACACAGAGGATGCCTTGTTTATAAGAGGATCTAAAGAGAGGCTTCATGAGGCAACCTCCTAATAGTTATTAGATAGCTAATAAGAAAAAACATTTTTTTGTTAATGTCCTACACTGAGATGACAAAATATTGCCGCTTCAGTTTTTGGTTATGCTACTACTATTTCCTATCCCAAAGCCTGTAAAACGGCCGTGCATTTATCCACAATTGTGAAAATAAATCTTCTGATATAAAAGCATATTATACACTTTCTTTTTCTTTTAGGAAAGGTTGATGCAATTAAATAAGTTAAGCTTAAAGTCTTAATGAATTCATCTCTCGCTAGAGATTTTTATCTGCAGAATACCAATACAGAATCTTAAATCACCATTTAAAGAAAAAGTCTAACTTACTATTTAGATACTATTATACGTAAACACGTTTGTCTTGAGACCTGATTATAAACTTTATACTTACAAGTAAAATTATTTTTAAAATAATTTTTTAAAATTTTAGAATAATTTTTCAACTTCTTGCCTCTCTAGAGAACATAGCATCTAAAAATTTAATGTTTGTATGTTAGCAAAATGTTTCAGAGATATATCTTGAGCTGTCAAAGATCTTTTTAGGTAAAATTCATAAGTAATCAGTATGAAAGATAACTTTTTCTGAAGTCACATTTTTAGAAGGAGAAAGCCAGACAAATGTGTAAAATAAAGGTTTTATTTTAAAGAAACTCTCTACTTATCCTGTGTTGTTTACCACAGTGTCTGTGATATAAAATCAAACAGTAAGTTTATATTCATTTTACAGAGAGAACTAATTCTCTTATAATATTAATAATAGATAAAGAGTTTAAATATTTGAAATCCAAAGATTTATCCTAGCACACATTCCCTTCTTGTTTCTCACTAAACTTTTTAATAGGAATAGCTGGCAAGGGTTCACATTTTATTTCCTGCCCCCTGGTGGAGGTGCTAATGAACAGTGAATTGGCCGAAGGCAGACAGTGGATTTGAAGATTTTTTAAAAAACAAATCACACCGAAAATCTGTATAATCTCCCAAATAGATACCAACCTTTAAGAAACAAGCAGAATATTCACAAAATCAAAGTGCCTATGAAAAAAGTGTTCCCTCATCAGCCTCGCTGTTAGGAGCCTGTTCTTTGGGTAGTAAAATATTCCCAAGTTAAGAGAAGGCTATACTTTGGCCACACATTCACATTTTTTCTGAGGCTTTCAATTTCTGCAAATACCCAGGCCAAAAGTTAGGGAGGATAAGTACTCTTCTCCCCTTATTTCAGGGATGCTGATGGAATTCTGCATCTCTGGGCCTCTAATTTGGATCATGGCAGCCAGCTTATCCTCTCCAGGGTCTTGAGAGTAGCTGAGGCCACAGCAGTGCTGGGTTATTGGCAGTCAGCGATCATCAGCCAGGGAAGCTGAGGGTCTCTTGCCTGTGTGTTCCCCAGTAATCTATATTTTAATAAGTTCCTCAAGGAGCGAGAGGATGTCTATTTCCGACGTGTACACCTAACCTCCCTAATAGAGAATTCGGTAATCTACAAATGTGGTGACCAACAGTAGGAGTTAAGAAATTTAGATTTTTATGAATGCCCTATGTTGACCATGCTGTTACATCTTTCTTACTGCCACGTCTCTCCAAAATGACTTTGCCTGGGTAGGGTGGTTCCTTTGGGGGAGTGAGCTAGAAGGGGTAGAACATAACCCAGGTTAGGAGTTTAGGAGTTATTCCTACGGCCACCTGAATTTTCCTGAGAAGGAATTAAATGTCTTTTATTGAGAATCATTATACACAATCAGTACTCCCTAGACAAAAAAAAATCACACATGAAAAACCAAAAATAACATAAGCCTCCACACAGCTGGAGCTCCACTGGCAAAGACTGTCTAGGCTGAAAAGGCAGAGATTGCAAACTCTGTGGGTCATATTTGGCCCACAGTAGTGTTTTGTTTGGCCTGCAGTGTTATATAATAATTTTTTAAAGATGAATTTAGTTGCAAACATTTTGAAATCTAGAGACTGCATATAAAAACCTAGATTTCCAGCTTCTCTTGAAAATTCGTAACTGCTGGCTACATGGGTCTCACATTTCTACCTTGCAGCTCTGTCTGCCCTTCTTAGGCAAAGCATCTCCAGTACACCTACCCCTGTCCACTTGCCTCATTCAGTTACTTATCTGAGACCTGAAGGCGTTCAAATTTGGGACCTCCAATTATAGGGCTCTGCAGCATTTGACCACCAACGTTATGGTTTTTGTTTATTCACTCCTTCTAGCATCAGGCAAAATGTCTTTGATAAAGATCAAAGTGATTGATGGTACTGGTGGGAACCTCTTAACTTTACACATCCTGATCCATTCTGACATCATCACAAAGCCTACAATTTTGCAAATATCACTGTTCAGTCAATAAATATTTATTGAGCAACTACTAAGTGCCAGGGATTGTTCTGGTCGTTGGAGATACAGAGGTAAACAAGATAGCTGTAGCAAATGCCTTAAGAATGCAGCGAATATCACACTTCGGGGAGTGCCTCCTTCACTAGCCAAGGGGCTTGCAGTGGGCATCGTACATAAATCGAACTCGGGTCTCAGTAAAATTACAGAGGAGGCATGTTACAGAACCTCAAGGCTGAAACCAAGGATGTCAAATCCTCAAATGCCAAGGTTCTTTTACACCTAGTTTGTACCAGAGAAATCCAACCCGTTTTGATGTTTAAATGAAGGTGATACCTTTATACACACCTTGAAGGATCCTATTTGCTCAAGCAGGCTCTCTTCAACAATTAAAAGAAGCACACCTGTGTTATTTTAGCCATTGTTACCCACCTGTCCCCGCAGGGAGCATATTTGCTTTGATCCAGTAAGGAGATGGCTAGGGCATAGTTACAAACTCAAATGCCTATAGGAACCAGGCAGGTTTCCTCAATGACGCTGGCCTGGGATTAGAAACAATCTGGGAGTAGAGGGGGTCTGTGGTAAGCTGTGGACCCTATGGCTTGTCCAGTGGGTGCAGCTGCTACTCAGCTCTGGCCAACTGTTTCTACACGCTGATGTGGGCCTGGTATTGCCCGATCTTATTTTTCAAGAGAAGCCAGAAATCAGGATTCTTTTTATGTTGGCAACGAATGGGATATTTAAAAAAAAATCTCTGCGTGGGCCAAACAAAATATGTCTGCAGGCTAAATCCAGCCAGTTTGCAGCCTCTAAACTGAAGGAAAGGCACGGGCTTCACAAAGCAAGTGCTGCCAGGGCACACAGGCTCCAAACATCTCGGTTAACAGAAAGAGGGGCAGAGGAAGGAGGGAATTGTTTTCATGACTTTCTGCATTACCATAAAAAGATCAAATTCTTCTTCTCGTCGAGCAATCATTTGGTTCAGAGTCTCATCGTCCGGTACTTCATCTTCTTCCTGGGGTTAAAAACAGTGATTTAACAGGCTTTAGGGGAGAGGCCAGACAGCTGGGGCATGGCACAGACAGTAAGGCTACTCTGTCCTCCAGACCAGAGGGGTCCCATTTCTCAAGCCAGAAAAAAAAGTGGGGAAGAGTTGCTGGGTTTAGTACTTGCTGTAATTATTTTGCAAGCTTTTCAAGTGATCGTTCCAGAGCAAAATCTGTTCAGGGAGGAAACATGGTTCACTAAAAGAAATACCGGTTCTCCTGGGTGTGTATCTTGATTCTGTTACTTATAAAATAAGTTACTTAATATCTCCCCCGCCTCAATGACTTCATCTGTGAAAAGGGCGTGACATCTACTTCACAGAAGGATGTAAGATTTAAATAAGGAAAACCACATGAGAAAATGAAATTAATTCTTTCAATTTCATTTACCTTAACCCAAATAAGGTAAAAAAAAGCCTTACAAAAAACATGAGTATGTGAAACCTTGTGACTAGGCACAGAGTAAGACAATAAAAACCACATATATGTGCCAAATATCTAGCCTTTAAGATACGGTTAATCTATGTATTCCTGTGGGCATTATTATTGCTAATGGTTAGAGCTGTAGCTGGGACAAAAGGTATCAATAACAAAAAATAATTTAAATAAAGTAGAGAAAGCAATTACATAAGGGCTAAAATTTTAATTTTATATTATGTTAAATGAAGGCACATTATCTCTCTGCTAATTCCTCAGAAATAATCAGTTCAAATTGTTCAGAAATGTTACACTATGACTTCTACACTTTTCAAAAATGATTCTAGGCCGGGCGCGGTGGCTCACGCCTGTAATCCTAGCACTCTGGGAGGCCGAGGCGGGCGGATTGTTCTGAGCTCAGGAGTTCGAGACCAGCCTGAGCAAGAGAGAGACCCCGTCTCTACCAAAAATAGAAAGAAAATTAATTGGACAGCTAAAAATATATAGAGAAAAAAAATTAGCCGGGCATGGTGGCACATGCCTGTAGTCCCAGCTACTCGGGAGGCTGAGACAGTAGGATTGCTGGAGCCCAGGAGTTTGAGGTTGCTGTGAGCTAGGCTGACGCCACGGCACTCGCCCCAGACAAG